>VOMN01031226.1:0-11408 GCA_014899125.1 Orchestia grillus
AGTAAAATAAAATAATCGCATTTTTCATCCTTTTAAGTTATTATTATTGATATTTGTGTTATGGTTTTCCACCCACATAAGGCAAGGTCCAATGATATTAAGGCCTTTCATCACGGCAGGCCGTCCTCAGATATTATGGCCATAAACAACCGATAGATTCTTGGCCTTAATCCACGGATGGCCAGCTTCGAATATTACGTCGTTGTTCGACCGCGCGCAATTATAATCGCGTCGGAAGCGTTTTGAGGTCGATGCGGTGGACTACTTTAATTTGCCCTTAATCGACCGTGTCTTCCTTAAACCACCGGCGATACGTCCACGATTTTTAATAGGGCTGGTCTCAAGTTGGTACACTTAAGCCGTTCGATGGTTAATACCCTCGACTCGTTCCCAATAGTATGAGAAATGCTTCGAGTAGTTAGAGTGTTTCCGTAGAGAGATACAAAGATGCTACCTTTTATTTTGAAGGATGATACANTTCTTCTGGCCTTTCTTCGGTTTATGAGCGTAAATCCATCAGAGTTCGTCCGCCGTTCTCGGTTTCTCTCGTTTCCGGATCCGGCTTCAACTTGTCCACATATATCTGAGTGGTTTTCGTATTTTCTGGATTGGGACTCGAATTTTTATTAGTTTGTACAGAGATGGTTTCCGAAGCTTCTGTTTCACTGTTGACAAGCGTGAGGTTTCGTTTTTGGTATGGAATTTTTTTTTCAATGGCGAATTAGAGACTGGGCGAAATTCAGCAATTTTTAGTAATTTTGGCGGCTGAGGTTCCATTTTCTGAGCTCTATTTTTGTCAAGAGCTCGAGCATACGTTACTGCGTTTCCGGCCACAGTTTATGCAAGTTTGAATTGTTGAACTAGATCTTTTGTTGAACTTTTTTTTTCATTACTGAGTGTTTTTATATATGTGTTAAGTTGTTTTTTAAGGTTATTTCCAATATTAGTTTTTATACTCGTTTGCATGTCACAGACAAGCGCTTGTACGTTTTCGATATGACATGTATCAATATGATTGATTACATTTTCTTTTCTGATGAATATCGGTAGCTTACTGCGATCGGACGCTTGTATAAGCTTACACAATCGTTCAACATCAATGTGCAATTTATTTACTTTATTGGGACACAGTAATTTCTTAATTTCTACACTTTCACTACCAGTCAAAAAAGTAAATTGTTCAAAGACACTTATAGCGTCTTTGATCCCGTTGTGATCGTTGACACTATGTATACGTGTCTTGATATTGATATTGGTATTGGGGACGACATCACCCATATTCTCAATATATTTCACCTCCAAGCTAGTATTTTATAGCAGATTTATGGATGGTACAAATTCCAGGCCAACCGGAGGTAGAATTAGTAGTCAAAGACTTTATATCATTCATGGCATTCAGATTTTATGAACGACTAACAAAAACCGCGTTGATCGATGGCAGAGATATGTAAATGCTCAAGGTTCGTATTTTGACTGAGTTCCACGATTCTGCTGTTCTTTTCTTCACACTAAACTCTATTTTTGAAAATGGCCAATATTTTGTTGCGACCTAATAATACTTTAACTAAAATGTTATGTTACAGTTTCTATGTACTTGAGTTCAATTTTTCATATACGAATCCTGACACAGACCACCGATATTTTTACAAATGTCATTTTACAGCCCAAGCGAGGATTTCTCCTCTCTATTTTTTCAATACACTGAAGGCCTGGTTAACTGCTAACGGAGTGTTTTTACCTGAGATCAGCTTCAAAATGTAGCTTTGTCCCCTTGAGCATAGAAATGCTTCAGGATGGGTAAACAATGATAACTGTCAGAAAAATTTATTCATAGATAGAAATTTAACCAGGGTCGGTTGGCCTCGGTAAAGTAACCTCAATACCGGTCCGAGAATTCCGTTCTCTGTAAAATTCTCAATTGAAAGGTGATATTTTCCTCTTCAGAGGACTTCAAAGCCTAGAAGAGACCTGTAACATACGCAACACAGAAAAATACCTAAAAGGTGGGCAAAAAGTTTGTCGCCCGTGCTGATATGTGGATGTAACGAAAACGATATATCTTTATAGTCTATTGGACCACTTTTTATACTGATTACAGATTTTTTTTGTTAGCTACAGATTTTATACAATTTTGCAGACTATCTAAACGAATATTTATTTTGTTTGAAGTACAAGAGAACGTTGAGAAAGATCTTCCAACGAAGGAGGAAGACGAAATTAGGGATCGCAACTTGCTCTCCAGTGGGTCCCTCAAATTTTCGATCGAGTCGAAGCCTAGAGACTGGAAGCCATTCTATATAAGAAAATTATCCCTCGTGATCCCTAAACCAATCTTACTTTTCTTGAGACCGGTGGATGCGAGCGTTGCCATCTTGAAAAGTACCAGAACTATCCTGAAAATATAATATCGTGGAATGGTGCATTTGCTAACTTACGATGTTCATATAATCCTGAGACATTATTTGTTGCTACACGAGGTTTCCGAACCAAATCCCGATCATGTGAAGCCCCTCCAGATCATCACAGTAGCCCCGGAAGCCAGTACTGTCAGAGGCTGCATGAAGGCTCCTAAGCTTTATCTGCTTTCCGTCTGACCCTAACTCTTCTATCTTTCTGGAACAAGATGAATCGCGATTCATAGCCCCATAGGACGTGTTTCTACTTCCCTACAGTCTAGTATTTGTGATTTTTTGCCAATTGGAGCTGCTTCGTTTGATAAGTTTAACTGATCAGTGTTCTGGTGGGGACACAACACCTCAAACACATTTCCTTAGTTCTCGGGCGAATGATGGGAGTAGGAATTTTCTTAAAACTTCCGTTGAACACACTAGTCAATTGCTGAACATTTTCCTGATAGTTTACTTCATTCAATCGCTTCAAAGAATGCAAGTCGTGAGTAATCAGAATTTAGCTCTGCCACGGTTACTACTGAATGACTGAACTGCACCGTCTTTTTCCACCTGCGCAATTGTTCTTTGCCCAGTCCTACTTTTGGCCAGATGGTGTATTTAGTGTATTTGAGCAAACACATTTTGAGTAAAATTGCCTCCTTACTGCACCTTTCCCATGTCGTGGGGACAAGGCATGTGCACCTTGACGACGTCCAGGTCTATGCCGAGTCAGAATCAACCACGTCAGAAATGCCTGGGCTGAGAGGCCAGACTAACGGAGGTGACAACCACGATCCTTTCAATACATGAGTCGGTATTCCTCAAGAACAGTCGATGGTTTTTTCGACCGGTGATGAAGGTCGGCAGGGGACAGTCTCGCTTCCCGGTTTTACCAGTTAATTGTGGCGAAGGACAGCTGAGGGGGCTTCTGGGCGGGTGTAGGACTGCTTAAACGTAAAAGGGTAGAGTGGCACTCTTACCCCACCACTAGTCAAACGTAACAACCTGCTTAGCCCAGGGCATCTTTAAGCTATATGCAAAGGTTAAGAGTGGTTCCGTCTGGACCGCGTCAGTCCGGCAGTCGGGATCATCTAGTTGGAAAACGTGATTCCTGCCTGCTCTGAACCCGAACTAAATATTGAGATGTCAATGGAAATTGAGCATTCATCAGCACTTACATACAATTTTTACGGCATCGACTCGCCACGCACCTACGGATACTTCTTCGGACACTGCTATCCAAGAACGGGCACTGAGGTCTCCATCTAGCGATATCGCTGCGAGTGGAGGTTCCGATTCTTGCTCCCAAAATTCGACTTATTAACCTTACAACATGCAAGCCAAAAACCTGAGAACTCTGAAACGGGCGAGAGAGCGGAGAAAGGCACCCGACGGTGAGCTGATCGAGATAGGCCACGGCAGATATTCCCAGATATGAATAATGAATTTGAAACCTAAATAGTATTGCCTTAATTCAAAATTATTTTTACAATGACGGCCAATGACCAATCATCTTTGTCTCTGATAAACACCATTGCCGCCAACAGATGAGGAAGACTCTGGGCAGCAGACTGCGGAAGGTGACTGAGATGCAAGATAGACCATTGCTGGTGGTCGTCAACGTTCATCAAAGTGAACACCTAATGAAAAATAACAACTTCGGGACGTAAAGAGAAATCGGTTGAACCCCAACAAACAACGAATGAATGAGTCCTGACGTACAATATGGTATGTAAACCGATCTAATATTTCTGACGACCAAATTTAGGAAGAACTGGAGCAATATGGAGTGAAAACACTGTACAGAACGAAGAGGAGACTAGACGGCACTTTGATTCCTTCGCCAGTTGATATATTAACGTTGGACTGCTTTCAATTGCGACTAGTGATTTACATTGACTGAATCTGCTGTCCGGTCCACCAGTATACGTTCCTAAACCTCGACGGTGCTTCAAGCGCCAAGGATTTAGGCATGGTGCAAAGTCTCGCCAGGCCTACGTTAGGATATGCGTGAACTTCGCACGAGAACAACATTGACTGCCGTGCCACCGACCCAGCAAGCGTCCTAATTGCCAAATGCAGCACTCTTCGAATTCTACCAACTGCTTTTATTACAAACAGGAGGAGGAGGCATTATGTATTTAGCCAAGGAGAACCTCACTTATGGAGAAGCCAAGCGACGAATATACTGTAGATCATAACACCCAGAGCGAGTTTCGCCGATGTAGCGCGGCGACGGATACTGATACAGCAACCCATTCTTTTCCAGCAGCCCGCCTGCTGGATCAGGACCAAACAGCTCAGGACGCCAGCTACCAGCCACCGTCTCAGGTCAGAGAACGACTAGAGCGGGAAGAGCGTGAGCGGGAAGAGCGTGAGCGGGAGGCATGAAAAGACCCATTGGTGATACTGTACCAATCAGAGAGAAAATGGTTTTCATCGCTGGAAAAACTATACTGAAAGCTCGAAGAGATCCTTTCGGAGCTCGCCTGTTAAAGCTCTCATCTCGGGCGGGATCCATACCGTATGCCGAGCAATGCCTCTTCTCCATCGGGAGCTGAGCCCCTACATGTTGCCAGAGCTCCGTCCTCTCGAGAGACCGAAGGGTGCCTGAACGGGGGTGGAGACTCAGCATTAAATGACCGTGCTGTATGATCGAAGCACCGACTCCACTCAGCGAGTTCATTCACTCAACCAAGGGTTGCATTTTTCGGAGGGGTTGGTTGTAGAACTCGTGAAAAAGTTTCTTGCACCGCCCATCCTCCCAACTGCGTTACCTCCCAGAGTTAGAATGGAGCCATGGGAATACCGGGATAAAGTAAAGCCTATTTCTGCCGTAGTGTAAATAAATAAATTACTCCCACAAATGAATCTAATAGTGCAGTGAAACTGCCGTGGATTACGCAGGCAATTGCGAGGAGATCCCGCACTTGGTCACCCAGCTTTTGTCCCCAGGAAACGAAGCTGGGGTATTTCTCATCAGCTTCACCTAGAGGGTACTGTGTTCAGATATTTTCTTCACCTGATCGTGGGTGCCAGGCACGGGACTTGCCGTACTTCTGCGAAGAGATCTAGCTAATGCCCGATTGCCTTCGTTTCTCCGCTCCAAGCCATAGTGGTGCAAGTTGGTATTGGTCCTGCAACGCTGACAGTGTGCATTCTGCACCTCCCTCGTACAGGCACAGTGACGTTAGCTCAGCTGACCAACCTATTGGATGCATTACCTCACTCTTTTTTTATATTAGGTGATTTTATTGCCAAGCACCTAATGTGGGGCAAT
Source organism: Orchestia grillus (assembly GCA_014899125.1). Classification (NCBI taxonomy): domain Eukaryota; kingdom Metazoa; phylum Arthropoda; class Malacostraca; order Amphipoda; family Talitridae; genus Orchestia; species Orchestia grillus. The sequence goes on from VOMN01031226.1 coordinate 5,671, forward strand.
ACCTCTATAGATCCTCGCGGCTTTGTGGTTGAGCAGCTTCCTAATCATATCGATGTTCGCCTACTTGACAGAGGAGAACCCACCTGTTTTCATGCGGAGAACAGCACTTGGTCTGCGGTCGATCTGAGCCGTTGGTCCTCTGGCATGGTTGCGCATCTAAAGTGGGTTACTCTGGACATGGAAGTGATCACTACCCAATTGAAGTCACTTTAGAAGAATATCGTCCAACCCACGACTAGCTTCGATACGTTATGCGTAGAGCAAATTGGGATGCTTTGAGGCTCTACCAGATGCGGGAAACCTAGATGAGCTGAGCACGGATTGCAAGATTTTGGAGCAGGTTACTACTACTCTGCTGGCGCCGACAATCGTTGCCATCCACCGCACGAGAGGTTTCTTCCTTCAGAGTAGATGACCGATGTCCTCGGTGGTCGGATGACTGTGCTGTTGCCAACATCGCAAGAAGGCAAGCTTTGAAACACTGCTAACGAAGTGAAAACGTGGCAGATGAGATTGCTTATAAGCAAGCAAGGACCAGAGCGAAATATAACCAAAAAGCTGTGAGAACTAACTCTTGGAGAAGATACGTATCCTCCATCAAGAGTGAGACACCTATGACCAAGATCTGGCAACGTGGCAAAAAGTTATGGGAAAGCAGACCACGAGACTGCTGTGTGTCGCTGTGAATGGCAGTTGGCACACTTGTGGCGGAACCACGTGCAGTAGCGAACGCCCTCGCTCAAAGTTTTACTGATGTCAGTAGCGGCCGGCAAAGTGCACCAGCGTTCGTTGCATCCGAAGAAGTCAGAGCAATATCATTTCGGTTTCAGCACCATGCTGCAATACCACAGGACAATCAATATAGTAGTTGCAATTAGGAGGGGGAAGGGGGTTGGGGGTAAAGCCACCTTTTCGCAAGCTCTGTTATCACAGCGTCACCACCACAGACCAGCGTGGCACACCTGTCAGACGTACGAGAGTAACGTCCGACAGCATCCTCCAGCGTATTTTGGGCTTAGTATTATTAACTATTCAATCATTCTTGCCATTGAAATATTGATTTAACGCAAGCGTTGAGGTGCAAAATTCAATTAAGGGTCGCTTCATTACACTCTTCATGTCAGTTCTGAATCATTGTATCGGGGCTGATAGCATAACTGTATTACATTGCTCACCTTACTGTATCCTCGTCAAGACAGAACGTGAGACACGAGTACAAGCATAAATGTGTGCCGCAGGTGATCCGTTGCCGAAGTTCACTCGTGTATTCTGATTGAACTAGGTTCGCTCGACGTCACTGCAGCGCCACAAATTTGTATGACGTCAATTTAGACACTTTCTCTAATAGAACAACTGGTTTACCTACTATGGTAATATTCAGACAATGCTGACAGCACAATGTCCCAACAATACAATGAACATCGTCATATTAGAAATAGCTCTCTGGGCCCAGACAGTATCAGCTATAGGATGTTGAGAAAGATGCATAGAACGGTTATAAGAACAATCCAGTTAATATATAACACAATCTGAACCACTCGTTATAATCCACAGAGCTGGCGGGCAGGAACTGTCCAGGCGTTCCATGAACCATGTACACTCGTTGAAGATGTCGCCAGCTATCTCCCCATCGCTTTGACGAGTTGCGTCATCTAACTATAGCCGCAAATTGTGTATGTCTGATGTAGGAAACACCTTGAGGCCAACGATATTGTTCTGATGTAGGAAACACCTTGAGGCCAAGGATATTGTCACCCCTGCGCCGGGTACGGGGAACTAACGACGCTATTGGCTGCCTGCAGAATTAATTTGAACAATGAAGGACGGCGTTCATTCTGCGTCTTTTCGACAAGAAGGCCTAGGATACCACCTGGCAATACGGCATTATCAGATCCATCCACGGTATAGGCATTTAACTTATTTGTGTCTTGCAATTTATCAAAGAGCGATTCCACTGTGCGAAAGTTAGTGGATTTCTCCCGGAGCTGAAGTTCAGAATGAACGTGTTCTCCAGGGCTCCGTGTTAGGCTGTACTCGGTTCCCCTTTGTCATCAACGAGCTGCAGTTTGTCGTCAAGACCGGCGTGTATACCTCACTGTACTTCGACGCCCTCAGGATCGGTTTTTCATCGCGAAACCTGCCTACATTGCTGCATAGACTGCAAGCCACTGTAGATCGGGTGGGCTAGGGGGCGGCGGAACAAGGCATTGTGTTCTCTGTTCTCTGCCGAGAATACTAAGGCTTTCCACGTCTCAAGTGGACGTGAAAGATTCGTTGATCTCATTTCGAGAATACACTTATGCCATATAAGATATAATGCCACAGTGAGATTTCTATGACTCCTGTTTCACTGCAGGCTGATACAGAAGAAGTGTGTGCGCTATCTGAAGGCCGAATGCACACACAAACTGAATCTATTGAAGTGCCTCTCCTGTGTCTCATGGGGCTGAGACCAAGAGACATTGTTACGTTAGTAAAGTTACTAATTAGATCCGAAATTAACCTGGGACATGCATCCGGAGTCGATTTTAGACCTAATTAGTTCGCTAATATGAATCAGAAACTACCGTATCAAAGATGGACACGGTGCACAATAATGCACTAAGATATTTTACCGAAGCTTTTCGCAGCTCCCCTGTTATCAGCCTACATGTATGGAATTGAGAAGCTCTCCATCGTTTATGACTATCGCAACTGAGCCTACAGTAGTTGACCCGCCTTTACCAGCTTCCTCTCAGCGCAAGCTGGGCTAGCGTGTGTCGACCCGCTCGCAGTCAACAAATATGCGCCCATTACCTTCCCTCATCATTTGAGCACGAGGAGCTCGTATGAAACGCTCTTCTCCCGTTGTTTAAGGTGACGGTGGTAGACCTTGAGGATGTGACTACTTGGTGGATCCCCCTCACTACTTATTGTCCCTGCTACAGGTTCCCGAAGAAGGCCAAAACTAGTGCAACAGCTCTTGGGTAGTTGTTCCTGCGCCATGTGGAAATGCAGAATGGTGACTCCCAACACGTTTACACAGATGGCTCAAGTCGGGTGATGAGGTGGGCTGTACCGCCGTGACCGGAGCCAATGGGTACTCCGAGAGACTTGTTGGGGAAACAACAGTTTTCTAAGCTGAGCTCGGCGCTATTGTTAGCGCTTTAATCCAGATTACAAATTTTGACCTGACAACTTACACAATCATTTGCGACTCGAGAAGTCCTTTGCAAGCCTTTCAAATATATGACAGTCTCCACCCGATAGTGACGGACATTTTAAGACTCAAGGCCCTATTAAACGAGCAAATTTTCTTTGACAAACCTCATGTTTTCTTCGCAAACTAGCAGATTTGTTCACCACTGGTCACATATTTGCGGTGTTGTGTTTTTGTGCGAGCTGGAAAACTCCTGCTCAGGAACCGCAAATACAGCCAAACCGAGCCAGTGTCTTTTGAGACGTCGGGAAGTGAGGATAAATGTAACGCGAGATTTGCCGCAATCTGCTCTCATTGATCTCATTGGATGTATTAAAGCTAATCCGTGCCTATGGCATGTGAGAAACGTTCACTATAACGATAGAGTATTGAAGGAGCAGGCGTTGAACAAAAAAGGCGGCGATAACACCTGACAAACTAGCTATTTTCTTTCTTTAGCTTCGGCAACGCGAGCAACAAAACTACCTCTTGTGAAACTGGGTGCACGACTGACGTAGCTTGTGTAATCGCAGCCCTAAAATGAAATATATCTGTTCGCAAAGTTTCTTCACTGTTTGCCAGAGAAAGTTTGATCGTGTAATAGGGCCTCTATGGAGTGCCTTTCTCGTGTAGGAAAGAGTTTGCGTTTCTGTTAGGTGTCGGCGCATGTGAGAGCGGAGGGCAGCGAGCGGGCGGACTCCGCTGACAGGGAGGCAGCAGCCTTAAAACGGAACTACTGACTACCTCAGCAACCCTAGCAGAGACCTTTACGGCCCCATAAGAACGTTCATTACTACCTGCTTGGCAAGAGAAATATAATGTGGTACGAAACAATTAACTACAGGTTAAACCGACAGTCTGGGCCTGGGATTCTTTCTGTCTTAACTGACAAATGGAAGAAGTGTTGTGCCATTTGGGAATCAAACGCTCATTGCTACCAAACAGAAGCAAGCCTAAACCTTTCTGAATGAAATGTCTTTTTAACGGTACAACACTTCCTTGCTTAATGCCCGAGCAACGATTATGGGCTTGCCAGTGCGAGATAGGTAGAACATCCTGAGGCGCTAGTTCCGAACGGCTTACTATTACCACTACTACACAGTTGCGTTTGATTTTGAGCGTTATTGTTACACGTCCGTTTATGTTTGCATGCATGCAAGGCAGGACTTGAGAAAGCCCACTAAATGAAGCCGGAGACAGTATCGTCTTCTTAACTTGGGATGATGCGGACACCATTTACCAGAAAGAAATGACATGGTCATTGCCCGAACAGGGGTCAGGATGCCCGAACTCGTCGATTCCGTCCAAGCTGCTGGGCAAGAGGATCCTGGGAAATCCATGACGGCACTCAGAAAGGAGTTGCATGTTGGCGAGGCCACTATCTGACTAATGGTCCAAACCTTCCTTCGTTACAAGACGGACGTAATATTGAGAGGCACGTTCATGTCCGAAAGAACCCAGGCGAATAGGGCGATCCGTGCCAAGTGCCTCGAGCAGACCGAAACATCCGAAGCAGCAAGGGATGCTTAGGCTTTTTTTGATATTTTTTAAATTCAGCTGCTCAACTCCTGTGACGTGAACCCTTTCGTAGCATTACGTCTGAGGCATCGTCTTCAATGACCCCAACAAGATTCAACACCACACCGTTGAGGATCTCGGGGCATCTATTTTGCATGTCGTGACAAACATTTCTAGGACCCTTATTACGGCGGCGTAGAAGGTTTCGAAAACTTCTAGAGGCTATAATTGAGGCGAATGGGGGTTTTATTGACTGTTGCGCATTTAGTCTGTTTTCATGTTCATATAGTGTTCTATGGTCATTGATTGCTCCACCTGCAGTCTCTGTTCAATTGTTTCACAGATGTTAGTTTGATGTCAATGACCTGCCGTATCATGCTTAACCACTTAACGCGAGTTATTCATACTGTTAGTTTGGTCGCGAATCAGACTGTAACAACCGTCATATAGCTATGCAATATAATTTATGTATAAATTCTACCCTTTTACTATTGTTATTAGCAAATAACAGTTTCGTAAACTTAATACCATACTTAATGTATCACAATATGATTAAAAAAATTAGTAATTTATTAAAATTTGAATTGACCATCCTATACACTGAAATTTTGTTGTGCGAGGTTGTAGAATTGAAAAATTGATCCCCTCTAAATGCATTCACACCTTGTGGTGGAAAAGCTTGCATGCAGCTTGGAAAGGAGAGGCCCCTGTGCTTCCGGTACTTGTACTGGTGGGTAAATCCGTAGCAGTTAGGCTCGTCCGGGCAGTCAGACCAAGTGGGGGCACTAGGGAAGGCCCTCATGTAAATATAATATGAACCCCTTGCATCGGGTAATAAAATTCTTGTGATCCTGGCATGCCTAAGGGAGTGCCATAGGCTGGGTCTGACGGGTAGAGGGATATTTATCTCTGTATCTCTGCCAGGGAGTGTGCGCCCGCGTCGAAGAACCGGGAACAGGATGTATACAACATGTGGGCCCGAATAAGCTACGAGGCTTCTAAGGCAACCTATATAGAAATGAAGGCATACAATACATCAATG
>VOMN01031229.1:0-19858 GCA_014899125.1 Orchestia grillus
TATATGCGACGACGTACTCATCTTTATCAGGACGACGTAATCATCTTTAGAAAAATCTGCCATCTTCTACCCATTCAAAATCTAGTTATAGCTTATACCCTAAAGATGAAGCCGCTGTATTTAATAAATTTAAACAACTTTTATTTTATAGAGGGTTATTCGTATAATTGTTATTATTAATCGTTAATTAGTGTAAGACTGCCTAGCTATAGCCCCATCAAAGGCCCTCTCTCTAGAGAGGGAAAAGAACTGACCAAGCAGCATAACCATTNGTGTTCCTATACAGGATCCCTTGCACATAGAAACTGGAAGTTAAATTGAAAGAGGAAGAAAAGGCAACGATCAGTTATCGAAGAAGGCATGGAAATGGAAATAAGCAAAGTAGAAGCGAGAAATAGAAGTCCCCAAAGGCCTGGCTAGAGTTGAGGTAACCTAAGTGTTCCGCTGGGGACGCTATAGTACCCCACCCCCCACCCCTCCCGGCTGGGGATGCCAGTCCCCATAGCTTAGGACAGACAAACCGATCTAACCTAACCCTACTGCCCATGCCCTATTCTATATGACTCATCGGGTGATTTACGAAGAAGCAATGCGGGTTCCTGTAAAGAAAAAGAATGAGAGAAAGAAAGAAGGGTCATTTATTTCATGTCCTTTAACGTATTACCGTTGTTCAACATTCCGTCTTTCATCTCTGGACAAACTTAGCATACAATTTTCATCTGTAGACAAACTTAGCAGACAATTTAGTCAGACGCTTTGTGTGTGACGGCCGACAGCTTGGAAGCGAGGCGAAACGAGAGAAGCATTGGAGGGCTGCCACCACTTCTTCTGAATGGGAAATAGGCGGGCACTTCGGATTTGGGAAAAAGGCGGGCACTTCGGATTTGAGAAATAGCCGGGCACTTCGAATTTGGGAAATAGGCGGGCACTTCGGATTTGGGAAATAGGCCGGCACTTCACCTCATCTCACCTTACCTAACCTTAGAGATATTAATATATTACGTAGTATTAACAAACTTCAATCTTCGTTTCGCTAAGCTTCATACGATTTTTTTAACGTAATTATTTCAATCTTCGAAAATAGGCGGGCACCTCGGATCTGGGAAATAGGCGGGCACTTCACCTCACCTCACCTAACCTAACCAAGTCCATGCACAGAAAGAAACTTGACCGTTAACTTTTGTAAATTTGTTACTGCTCACGTTTATCATTTCTAGTTAACACAGCTATAAAACTTTATTTTAACATCCAGCTTCATAAGTACCATCTGTGGAAGTTGCAAGAAGCGTCAGCACCTGCCGGGAGAGCATTGTGTCAGGCCACATGTCAAGAGAAATTGATATTTGGCACGTGAAATTTCACCGCCGCTAGCATTCAAGCTGTACATCCTTACTGGGCTATCTTAGAAATTGCCTGAGTAGATCAGTTATAATCCTCGGTATTTTGGATTGGATGTTTTGCAGGAAATCATCGCCATTGACATCGAAAGAACGCTGACTGGAACTCCCTAAAGGCAACTTGAAGTTCAGGCGTGGGGAACAATTGGCAGCGGAGAAAGATAGCGTTAGTTCGATATCAACATTCATGGTGAATTGAGGTGTTAGGCCACCATTTTTAAGATTTACGTTTCCTGTTCGCTTCAATGTGCTACCTTTATTTTATTACTAGGTTCCAGTGTATTTCGGTTTTGTTTTTTGATTTCAACTTAACATACATGACGTTTTCCTTTAAAGAGGGCTTGCCCCGCAGGCAGTTCAGGCATTAAGTTGAAATATAGTTACACCTCACTCAGATATCGGTGAGTCTTGAATCAAGTTGTGCAGCGAATGAGCATTCCCGAATCTATTAAACTTCGTTAACCTTGTCTACATCCTTAATTAAACCTTCTTCTTTGCATCGAATTAAACTTACTTTTAAAATCCTGAATTGTCTATCTTAATAAATTTAACCCTTTGTTGAGGCGAGATATTCCTCTGTTATTCTCTTATCCATACTGAAAGAAGGTTCGTTAGAACCACTTCATTCGCTAACATTTGAAGGTTAGTGACTGTGCCGAAAGTGTTATACAATGCGCTATGCTTTTTGAGAAACGAAGAATTTCTGCTTCATCTAATGGGTTCTGCTTTTTTGTTTCACTTTAAAAGCATCGCGCCTCTTCATCAACATCGGCTTATTAAAGAGCTGTGTTGTCGGCAGCCCGCTGCCGTGGGTGTGGGGTTGCGGCAGAGGAGAAATGTGTCATACACAAATGTGGTGATTGCATGAAATAATCTGGACGCAATTGCTGCGGGACTTTAACTTGCATGTTTTTGCTGTATCCTGCTGTTTTACTTCAGTGTTGGCGCTACAATGTAAAATTATCCTGCCAGGAGAATTTCTTGTTATTAGGGGGTTGAATAGAGTTCCCTTAAAGTTTATGCTTTATGGGAGAATAAACTTTTGCTGGCCATTTTGGCTTTTTAATTTTTCACAGTTTTGCCTCATTGAGGTTGTATCCTAGACTCGTAGATGCTGAGAACACCGCCAGATTCTTAGCGCTGATCAAGCTCACTAATGTATGTAGCTGATGTGACCGCTGGAGAAAAGCCGAATACCTTGAAGCTTTTGTCATCCCTCGAGGGTGGAGGTCACTGCATGCTGGCACAGTACAAAGCACCGTCTTGCGAAGTCTGCAAGCGCATTTTCAAGCAAAGAGAATGAAGGCGAAAAACATTGTTGAAAGTGGTCCAGTAAATTATGAAACGGCTGTTTTTATCGCATTGGGCTGGCATTGCAGTAAGGTCGCCTGTCGAGACCGCTGCCTGACGCTACTTCAATTAAATGGGATGCCAGCGACCAAAAACTAAGGTCTCTGTGCCAAGAATTCCATGGATGAGTAGCTATTTACATGTTCATTATGTAGGGCCTGCTTTCCATTAGCTTCTCAATTAAATGTTGCTGGGTTATGTCATTATCAATTAGTGCTTAAGTTAGGATTTTACTCTCTTGTCTTCATTTAAATGATGTACTTCCTCTAACTCTATTCTTTTTGATCAGTTCTCTTGATGTTTTCCAAATGCTTATCGCGTTATCATGGCACTAATTATCAATAGTATATTTTTAGTAGATTTACGCTGTAAATGTAAATATGTGTAAATCATTTTCGTACGCACTGTAACCTGTAACTCTGATGAAACTCATTTTGTATATCGGAAATTGAAGTGTAATTGTAGTATATACAGAAATTGTTCCGCATTTTTAACAAATTAGGTCAAATTCTGTATAAACAAAGTGTTTGCTACAAAATTTTATTAACAAAAGTGCCTATGAAGTATAGCAACACTTTGAAGTACTTAGGTCTATTTTAATCGAAATGAATCGCATGAAAGTAAACAATTTAAACGAGTCCAGCAATGTTAGACACGGACGCTCCGTTCCAGTAGCCGGGACTCGGGTGACGTCACACGAGCTACGTAAGCAGTCCACGGATACCGAGCAAAATGTACAGCTAAATCACAAAGTATGGCTTAAGAACATAGACATCAAATTTTCCCCACGTAACGGCACAGCAACATTCTTGATTGATTGAATCCAATTTACTAAGGGCTTCTCGGAAAAGTTATCAACGACATCCAACGCGATCGAATTGAGCATAAGAATGATAATCGGATTAGGTTTTTTCTTTTTTTGCAATACGTAAAGCAATGGTTACAAAATTTTCCTTTTTTGTTGAGACCATCAAACAGTGTCGGAATCACCAATGTTCTGTTGATCGTAATCGTATTTTTTTTAATTAAAATATTACACACTTTTTTCGGAGCGACACATTTCTGGCGAACATAAATATTCAATGTACTTACGAATGAGCATTAAGACGTAAAAACTGAAGGAAACAACGAGTTTTTGCCAACTGCTGTTACTTTCAGGCAGAAAATCGAATATTATGCACCGAGAATTAGGAATCGCTCGAATGTGCTATTCAGTCAATGTTTAAGTGAAAAAATTTCTGTCTCTTTAATTTATAATCCCGAATTCTTTGACACAAGTTCTCTGTAATATTAACATGATATCCAAGGAATCAGAATGAAATTGCGAATGGCTTCAGGGCAAAACCAGCATTCAAACAGTAATTTAGCTTAGGAATAGTATGTCTACCGTATTGGCACAAATATTTGATAATGATTTGAAATTCAAAGCAGAGCACAATTCTCGCAACTGTGTAACCATGGCTATCTAATTCGGCGATACAAAGGTGCTGCTACAGTAGGCTGGGCACGTGCGTACAACTTTCGTTGGAGAGGGGCCGGAGGGCACAAGTTCATCGTCACACGTGACGGTGCCAGGTGTTGCCCTGACCTCGGCATGGTTCGCGAGCTGGCACCGAAAGCTCCTGTATCAGCCATGCGTGTCGAGTCCAGTCCACTCGGAGTTGGATAACAAAGTGTTTTATTACGATTTCGGTAACCTTCACTAGAACATGAACAAGGGCTCTCGTTGTGTATCGCTGACTGAGGTCCACTTGGTGCTTCGTCCTGGTTTCGACTATTTTTGGAGTGCGATGAGAGCGCCACACGAAGTCTGCCTGCTGGTCTCTCTCGAGGCAACCTAGCAGCGCACACCTTGTCTGGGAGCGCCAGCCCTGCAGGCCGCACACGTACGAGGTTCAGGCCCTGGACGGTTGGGGAGGCGGGACACGGGACTTGACCTGCAGCTGCGGAAGCTCCATTGGACTGCCTGGCGGCGGAGGTTGAAGCGATGCTTTGATTCAAATTTTGTAGCCTGTTGTGCACTATGTATTTGTTAATGAACTGTTGGGAGCGATTCGAATTCATTGGACGATTCTGCTGGAAAGCGTGCTGATGTTTTAGAGTTTCACTCTTCGGAGAGAAGGTGCGGCACTTCTCACTATTCGACTGGCAAGGACTCTCGGCGTTCTTTCCTGGAGGTCCTATAATCCACCTTGAGTATTCATCTAAGTCTGTAGGAGCTGACCGGGGCCTAGATGAAGAACGAGTGCAAGGGAGTTTGAGGAAAGAGGGGCCTTCAATATTTCTTCGCGCTAGAATTGAGGCTCGTCCTCTGATTCCGCTTTTTGCAAACGAAAAATTTCTCTGCAGTCTAAATGAAGGACTGCTAGCCTTTGTAAGCTTTGATTTTGAAAGTGAATGCGAAAGCAGAGCAGCGAGGGTTTTTTCCATATCTTGAGCGGAGCTTGGCAAAATTTTGTTTTCTTGCCCAACGCTCAGTTTTCGCGAAGGCTCTTCGTTTTGGACGGGAATACTGTCGTTCGTAAGAAATTTCTTTCTGAAAGAAAAAATTGAAAAAGTAAAAAACGAGACTGAGTTAAAGCAAATGTACATTTCATTGAGAGAATTATCGTTAGTTATGTGTACTATAAAGATGAAACAAGGATATAAGTACCCATCATTTTTAATGAATGTAGTGCATTTCTCTATTCTGTTCTTGCTTTCGTTAATTTTTAAAGTAAAAGCAATATACGATTTTGCGATTTAACTTATTCGGGTAAAAAACATATTCATTCATGTTTGATTTCCCTCTTTGAATTATAAAAGGGCGTTTCCCTCATCTCAAAATTACTATGCAAACAAGTACTTATTAATCTCAGGTATGCATTAATCTCATTTAAATTGACTACATTTGTTTCCGAAATTACAAATTCCTTATTAGCTTGCGACGTCAAGTAATCAGCTCTAACACGGAGTTTATCGCGGGAGCTGGGAAGAAACACAAATATTCAGAAATCGAATCAGTGCTGCATCACACGTGCTTCAACCCGCGTGCACACTGACAACATTGTAAGTAACGAACCTTCACTCTCGTCTAGTCCCCGGGCTGGTAGTCTAGTCCCTGGGTTGGTAGTCTAGTCCCTGGGTAGGTAGTCTAGTCCCTGGGCTGGTAGTCTAGTCCCTGGGCTGGTAGTCTAATTCCTTGGATGGTAGTCTAGCCCCTGGGCTGGTAGTCTAATTCCTGGGATGGTAGTCTAGTCCCTGGGTTGGTAGTCTAGTTCCCGGGCTGGTAGTCTAGTCTCTGGGTTGGTAGTCTAGTCCCTAGGTTGGTAGTCTAGTCTCTGGGTTGGTAGTCTAGTCCCTGGCTTGGTAGTCTAGTCCCTGGGTTAGTAATCTAGTCCCTAGGTTAGTAATCAACTCCCTAGGTTAGTAATCTAGTCCCTAGGTTAGTAATCTACTCCCTAGGTTAGTAATCTAGTCCCCGGGCTGGTAGTCTAGTCCCTAGGTTAGTAGTATAGTCCCTAGGGTAACCAATAAGTTTTCATTTCTTTGTAACCAAATTGAAAAAAGAATTATTTCAATGCTATAACTTTACATTTGAGGTCTGGTTGTGAGTTTTCAAACATGCCTTTCTTCATTATAAGATCAGTAATAAGTAAAATACGAGCATAATACGCTAGGAAATTTGATACGAATAATGAGCATTTTTTGCTGTTTTGCTATGAAAAGAGTTGAGAAATAACTCTTATTTACCTAGAATAAAATTTGTGTTAATTTGTGTAACTGAACTCGAGTGACGTAACGTTTAATAGTTCTTCAACTCTGATCGATGTACAATGTAAATTATCGTGCCAACAAAATATTGCGGTAATCATGCGTAAGATCTAAGGATGAAAATATATGTGATGGCATGGGTTCTAAAAGCATGTATGTCTCGATTATTCATGTGTTGCAATCTCGATTACTGTGTATGCTTGCATGTACATATAGAGCATGCGATCGTGATCGAAGAGCTCTCGGGGTGGACGAGATTAAAATAACTACTATGATTGGATGGATAGTCAATGCGTAGTGTACTACAAAAATATAAAAGAATAGTGAACAACCTGGTGAGCATACGAAAAATGAACAAAAATAAAACAAGACTCGTCAAACTATTCACTGCTAGATACACTCACAGACTTGTCTTCTAGTACATAATGGGCTGAAGTTTATATTTATTAGGACTCTCATACCGGCATATTTTATACATAGCTCTTCTTTTTGCAGTGCTGTCACGACGACAGTGAGCAGTTTTCGGACATGAACATTATTAAATAATTATGAACTATTGTCACGCCTCCTAACTTGGCAGTATTGTACGAGCGACATGTTCACAGAGTGGTTCTTAAAACATTTCCAGTAAACTAACGCTTGGAATTAAACGCAGTAAAGATTTTTTTCATTTATAGATTCATATCATGCATGAACAATACTCATTTTCTTAACACTCTAATGATAATGGGAGTTAAGAACTTTATGGAATCTTACCTGTTTTCTAGAAGATCTGAACCCTGTGGTTCTCCCTGTCGCACACGAGTATGTTGCCGTTTGGCATCACTGCCACCCCCTCCATCCCCTTGAACTCCCCCTCCATGGACCCCCAACATCCGAACGCCTTCAAGAAAGCCCCGTCCGCTTGGAACACCTGGACCCTGTTGTTGCCGCTGTCCGCCACCATTATGAAGCCCTGTTCGTCCACCGCCACTCCCCTTCCGAGAAAAATACTTTCAGAAAAACGCAGTGATTTGTGTGTGACTGGCATAAATAAACAAGAACGTGTATGTAGTACATATCTGGAACGTGTAGTACATATTTATAATTCATATCACCTCACGCAGAGTATTCTACTTTTTTCGTACTTTTAAAAGGGAATATTGCCTAAAATAATTGAATCAATCTATCAAATGACATCTTAGAGTAAAGTCGTCCACCTATAGAGAGCTTGATCGGTTTGAGTTAACAACAGCTCTTTGGTACCAACAATAGGAATATCAAATTGCACGGAAAATATTTGCGTCGTAAGGAGCGAGTAGAGCGTGTTATAAGAAGCAAATGAGAAGATAGGACGTTTTTCTCTGCAACCGATCTAGCGCTCAGGGCGGGATCGACTGTACTTGAACGTTTTACACGCGCGATTTGCATCAAAAATTTATTTCCTAAACTACAATTGTATTTGCAGTTACGCTTTTGACGACTATGATATAGAGTGAATAGGCCGAAAAATTGAGTATCCAAAAATTTACAAAGTACATTAGCGTATCTTTTTCATGTGCTGAAAACTTTCTAATATTCCTTGCACAAATATATACATAAATTGAGAACGCAATTGCAAACATAGTTAATTTTCTTCAGCCGCCGATGTGATAATTTGTTGTAATTATTCCATCAATCAACAAATATTAGCAGATTATATAAATATCTTCAGAATATTTCAGTTATAACATTACTAAAAGTTCAGTGCATTAGATCGAATGATTCAATAATTTCAGAAAAGTTTTTACCCTGGCATTGAGTTTCCCAAAGAGGTCTGGCATTGTTAACGGAAACGGTGTGCTTTCAGATCCTATATTTCGGCATTTTCGTTTGATTCTTTTTGGTCAATAAAATACTGCCAAGAAATAGTAGCTTAGTGTAATATTACTACAACATTAAAGTAACTTGACTTCGATGATATCTGAAGTGTTACTGCCTACACCTGAAAGGGTAAGAAAGATTCTGTGAATGACTTTCCTTGCCTTCTGTACTGCCACGGAGAGAAAAATACAGTGTTTGGATTCTCGTGGTGACGGTGCTTTGAGGGAACATTCCCAGCAATTAAAGGTTAGTCGTTAGAGTAAAACTTCAATTCTGCAAATTAAAACTGATAAGCTAAACATCTGACATGGCCAGTCAAGGTGAAACTTGATGGTAGCTACACAGAATATCAAGACGAAACAAGCAAAGAATTATGTAACTGACATTGAAACCAGGTTTTAGCAAGTAACTCAGCTTTGAAAAGTTCTTTGCGTGAAGTCTTGTATTGCTTTTCATATTGCTTTGAACTAAGTTAATATAACTATAAAATTTGATGACATATTTGCTAAAAATAATAATCAAAGTAACATATAAGTTATGTTAAAGCAGCTAACTTATTCATGAAATTGACTTCAACTGAAATCAAAACCTGATTAATTTATTATCGTGCTTAAAGCTAATTACGAGCAACATAAAAACACTGAGAAAGCTCCACACTGGAAAGAGACCGGCACAGCTGGTCTCGCACGCCTGCCCAGCTGGTCTCGCACGCCTGACCAGCTGAGGAGCGCTGTGTTCCAGGCGTCCCAAGTCCACTGATATGAATAAAGTAGAACGCTCTAATTTATGGTTGGTGAATTATAGGTACATGTCAATCACGAAACGTGTAAGATTTGAGACCTTCGTGAATTTATGTAGCAGAGCACAAGTACAAGGATCTCTGTCGATTGTCCTAAGAAATTCTCGTGAATTAGAACTTTGATGAGTGAAGGAGAGTCCGTTTGATCTGCTGGAGAGAATTGTTCAAAAAATCCAGATGTTCATCTGTCAGCAGTATTCAGCAAAAGCGGACAAGTCCCCATTCAAGATTAAGAATTTTCATCTCGGTTGAAACGTTGAAGTTGCTCCAGCGTGCAGCTGAGGGGGCCAACAACCAGGAAAAAGGCATGTTGTCGGGTTAGGTTAGGTTTAGTGGTAGCACTCTACTTTGCAACGTGTAACCCTTACCTTGCGCAATGAATTTCGCTTCGCTATTTAGGTAGGAGAGGATTATATATATACACATACATATCAAATTGATGAAGGGCGTCAAAAATGAATTGAAACGCTAAGTTTGTTCACAAATCTCTCAGAAAATTGAACTTATTGCTAAGTTATCACGTGCATGCACGACAAGAAGAATGTATTTAAATGACACGTATTTTATCGCATGTTGCGGCTGACTTGTTTTATATGGAGTTTTCATAGGAATTTTAGAATATTTAGACCCACAGGTCACGGTTTGTTCTCATGCGAGCTTCAGTTTGGCCGCTGGAAAAGCCGGCCAGGAGGAAGGATAGGGCTGCAGCAGAAATTTGTCAAATATTGGCAATTTTATTACGGGGAAAAACAGTTGTTAAAAAGTTGTGCATGTCATGGTTTTACTGCTCAATATTAGAAGCTCGTCCTATACAAATATGGCTAATCCCTTCGAAATTTTAGCGTGGGAATGAGTTTCTTTTCAAGAACTGTGTTCCGCAACCCCACTTGGGAAACATGGTCGCCCGAATCTAAAGAGGCAGAATGCACTGACATGGATGGATTCAACGAGACCGTACGGCTGGAAACGCTTCCCGTTTCGTTTTCGTTGCTCGGGAGCCTCGCATTGTCCCAAATTTTCAGTAATGTATTTACAAAAACTTTTAATTTTTCCTAAGAAATTTAGCTGTAATTTGCTGTGCTCTGGATTCTGATTTTTTCATGAAACGTTTCATGAGCCAATATAAGGCATCGATTTCGAAATTTGATCTCTACACATGAGTTTGACTGGCGCTAGTGGCTCGCCTGCCGCTGAGGCAATGTTCGCCCTAATGAGGGAATAGACCATGTTAGGGACGTGGCAGTGTTCGCCCTAATGAGGGAATAGACCATGTTAGGCACGTGGCAGTGTTGGCCCTAATGAGGGAATAGACCATGTTAGGCACGTGACAGTGTTGGCCCTAATGAGGGAATAGACCATGTTAGGGACGTGGCAATCAGGAACTTGAGGGCATTGGAGACCGTGAAGTGATGGAGTAGGGCACCAATTCGAGAATTGCTACCGAGAATGACGTTGCCTGCCTAATGCTGCAGTTGTGCGCCATGTGGTATGCTACTACGTTTAACTCGACGGCTCCGTAGCAATGCTGGATTGCTATCATTAGCTCTTGAGTGTGACGCGCACGATTGTCGTCGTGGATGATTTCCTTACGAACATGCGATAAGTGCTTCCACTTTGTACTACCACTGCGATAGGAAAAATTACGATTCAAATGCTGGTTAATAAAAACAATTATGTCATGCGACATCCAAACGAACCTTTCGTGGCGGCTGCGAATGTGATAAACAAAGCTGTATGTGCACCAGCATTTTAAAATCTAAATCGCAAGAGTTGAGCGTGTTGCGAATGCATGTCATATTGGGCGACTTTTTTCATCATCTTGGTGATGTTTGACGTCTGGTACGAAGGTTAATTTCGGGCACAGGCGAACCATCCCCAGCTCTCAGCCCCCTAATTGTGTGCCAGATCTCAACACTTTTATGGCTCATGCTTTTCCACTTTTCGTAAGGCACGAACCCTTCGTATGATCGGCTCCGAGTCCGTCGTTTTCCTCTCGGCGGTAGCAAAAACTTTGAAACTGCGCATGAATTAGATGACGTGCAACTAGAGTTCAATTGTATAATTTATTTAAATGCTAGACTGGCAGTCTTTTAACAGGAAAACTTATCAATAGAATCAATTTAGAAACAGGTACTAGCATGAGTTCAGTTGAGCTTTACAGCCTGATTTCCTGTTAGAGTAATGGAAGTTTATGTGTGTTTTATGGCGATTTTGGATTTAAATGATCCATTAAATGCCACAAAATGTTTCCTAACTTAATGTTAATAAAAATTTACTCGTATCACACATCCACTATATTTTTGAAGAACAGCTAAATTAACTATGGGGGCATTTCAACATATCAATAATTTCTCAGTGGGATATGCGAACTCCAGAGACCAACGAGAGCCAAGCGCTGGCGTCTAAAATAATTCGACAGTTGCACAAGCGGGAGACGTTGGGCTGAGGCGCAGCACGCGTGCATGTTGCAGTTTTTAGTTTATCACAGAACTCAAACGACGCCAACGGAAGTCCTGTCGATTGTGTATTGTTACGAACGACAGAACGTACGTACGCTCCTGTGTTGAGGACTGCTTTCTGTAATTGTATATTTTCCGTTCATTTGACTTAATGACCATTTATTTAGACTCCTCACTCTCTACTGTATGAAGTGAGACGCGGTTTTCAGTGCGACGAAATCCAATGTATGGAGAACAACTCACATCACCTAAAGTAACAATTGATACCTTTGTTGGCTGAAAACATTCGTTGCACTGTTCAATTTATTAATGATTTTAAGCTCCTCCATGCTGCAGTGTTACTGTAGCAACCCTAATTTTGAGGGCGTCGTGCAGCTGAACCTCACATCTACGGACACAGCATACCAACGGATGTCGGGTGCACAGAGCAAAATTGACCGATGTGAATGCGTGTTCCTTTGGCCAAAGTACTTTGCAGGATGTGCAGAGCGGCACAGTTACAATTCGCATGCGCTATAGTCGCGTCAACGAGTAATCTCTCCTTCCAATTAGTCCGATAATGAGAGGCTGTTCTTGTAAACTTTAATTGTACCTTTAGATGTGTAAATTTAGCCCGTTTTTCCACAAATAATACCTCATTTAGATTCTGAGAAATGACCTATATAAATGACATCTGATAAAGGGATATGCTGCTCGCCTGCATCTGCATAACTAGAATGCGTCCTTAGGGCATGCAAATGTATTATTGCGAGTTGTTGTTTTCTTGCAAACTGTGTTGGACGTTTCTTAGGATATTATCTGCATGGAATGTACGAGATTAAGATGATAATATCACTTAACATGTTTGGAAAGTTCTTATTTCATTTTAGGAAATCAAGTTGATGGAATATCGTTGAAAACATGAAACTTTGGTAACCGTGATTTACCTTGTACAAGCACAAACTATTTGCCTTTATCATCTCTGTGACGCCAAAACCTTCCGAGTGTTTCCTACCCCACCAATGGACAGTATCGGGAGAAGATAACCGAACGAGTTCAGCAGCAACTGCTCCAAATAAGGGCCCAATGTATACAATGATGAAATCCCATGTAACAAAGCCTCCTCATTTACTAAGTTTTATACTTTCCGCCAAGCACGACACGTTTTTGAAGCCTAATGCTCGTCGCTCTATTGTAAGTTGTCTATGTATTAGAAAGTGAGGCATTCGAACATAAGTGGGCGAGTTTGGTCTAACCTTGCATATTTTGAGGGAGTGCTTCCACGCGAGTGGAGTAGGAACAAAGATTTCCTTACTTGTGGTTTATTTGGTCTTGAAACTCCACTTGTCTCCTAGTCTGTCTTTTTGTTGCATCAGAAGCTAGCTGGAGCTTAGTCCGCACGTTTACAAAATTGAATCCGTATTACACTAGCAAGGGTTCAAGGTCAAACAAAATACACACGCATTTTCGTTAAAAAAAACGATTAACAGATTTTCTTACCTGGGAAATTTGAATTGCCCCTCCTCCGCTCCCTCTCCTCCGAAAGTTGTTTGAACTTTTCCGTTGATGTCGAAGATTTGAATCCTGTGATTGTTTGAGTCGGACACGATGACTCGGTTGGTCGAGGACACTGCAATGTAATGAGGATGTTCCAGTTGGCCGGGCTTGCCGCCCAGGCTTCCAAACTTGCCCACAAACGTTCCGTCCGACTGGAACACCTGGATTCGGTGATTCTCTTTGTCGCACACGTAGATGAAGCCCAGGGCGTCCGTGGTTACTCCCCACGGATACGAGAGCCGCCCGTCCCCGCTGCCCTGGCTGCCGAATGATCGAAGAAACATTCCAGAGGGATCAAACACTTGGATGCGATGGTTATATCGATCAGCAATAATATACTGACCTATTCGGTTGACGGCTACACCGGCCAAGCAATCAAACTCACCTTGCCCGTTGCCATACGAACCAAACTCTTTTTGAAAAGAACCATTTTGATCAAAAACTTGAACTCTATGATTACTCGAATCTGCAACCACGATGCTATTGTCTGGACCAACGGCGACGCCTCTTGGCCATGTGAAATTTCCGGGCTCGCTACCCCTACTCCCGATCTGAAGTAAAAGATGTTGTTTCTTCAGATACTGGTTCCTATGGATACTTCCGATAGCTGTAGGAACCACCAGTATACCTGCTGCTGCTGCTGGGGAAGTAGGGGTAGCGTCCGCGTTTTTTGAAGAATCATCTTCAGAAGATTCTCCATTGGGACCTCCCAAAAGATGGGAAGATCGAGACCTTGCTAATGCTCTCGCGGTGCTAGTGCTAGTGCTACCTCCAATGCCTGAACTGCCTGTGCTGCTCACACCTGTTCGGTTGAGCAGACTGCTCGACGTGCCTGTAGTACTGCTGCCTCCTGACGCACCGTCTCCTCCACTTTTGTTGCCATATTTGTTTTTGAGGTAGCGTGCCCAGTTGGAAAGCTGAGCCGTCGAAGATCCGCCATCATCTCGCCCAGAGGGAGAGTTGGACGTTCCAAGAGCTCTTGATCCAACCGATGAAGTACTCGTGTCATTGTCTCGTGAATATTTAGACTTGTACGACGATGGGCTGCTGTTTTTTTCGGGGGAGCCTTCTTCGTCATCTAAGCCAGCAGAGCTTTTGCTTCGAGCCAGCCTTTGCCTTCTCTCTTTGAGCTCTTCGAAACGTGCCCTGCCTGCCCCCATGGCCGGCGGGCTGTCATCGTCCTTGGTGGCACCAACCGCGTCCGGCCCCAGGATGGCTGAGCTTTTGGAGCGATTAAGAAAGCGGCTTTGAAACGCCGGTTTGCTTTCTTCCTCTGTGGCATTCGCTCGCGGACGATTTGCATATTTGCTGCTGAAGGAATACTTGGATTCAGTGTCCTCGTCTTTTTTGTTATCAATAATTGAGGGACGTCTGTAACTCGATGTGGAGCTACTGTCATTGCTTGTGCCGTATCGGTTACTGCTAGTGTCGTTACTTGTGCCATATCTGTTGCTGCTGATATCGTTGCTTGTGCCATATCTGCTACTGCCAGAATCATTACTTGTGCCATATCTGTTACTGCTGTTATCGTTACTGCTTCCGTAACGACTCGCATAACCTGAATCTGTTGGCTTACTTTTGATGGAACTACTTGTGCTACTCGAGTTCTGGGCACTCCTCCCCAGAAGCCCACCACCGGGTCGGGAATAAGGATACTTCTCCTCCTTCTCTTCTTCCTCCTCCTCAGACGACTCGTCGCTGTCTTCAGATTCGGTTTCTTCGCTGCTTTCTTCATCGTCATCATTCCCCGATTCCTTGGAGGCCTCCGCCGAAGGAGTACCGGCTCGTCCTAAAAAACGTGATTGGAAACGAGATGAGCCAGTACTAGTAGTTGTAGATGGTCTAGAATAAGTGCTCGTACTATTTATAATAGAACTAGAGTCAGTTGTCCTTCCAAATCGATTTCTTAATTCATCTGTTGAAAACGCTGCCCCAGTAGATTTCCTAGGGGACAGCGTTCCATCATATGACCTGTTGCTATCAGTGCTGTTTGACCGGGACAGTCTTCTTTCAAAGGAAGCTGTGTCTAGAGTGTGACAACTGCGAGCTTTACCAGCCTCACCTACAGACGAAGTAGATGAGGACCTACTGAAAGGTTGGGCTCTTTGGGTCACGCTTAAAACACCAGTATCAATGCTCGTCTTGCGAGAAGGGGTTCGATTTGACGTACCATTAGACGTAGTCGCTGATACATCGGATGTTCTAGACGGCGTGTAGTCGCTCGTTTTGGCAGCCGAGTAGTCCCGTCGTCTGGACGAATAAGACGCGTCGTCGTCCTGCGAAGCTGATGACTGAGTAGCCAAGCTACGAGGAGGAGCCACGGTTGGTCGGTCAATGCGACTGTTTCTTTCTTCTTCCCGTACGGGAGGAGACTTCGGAGTAGACACGCTAGTCCCGTAAGTGGAAGGACTGGACGCAGTAGCAGTTGCTCCGCCGCTAGTTGATGCCACGACTTCGTCTACCTTGTTTTGCTTCTTAATTTTGTCGATTTCATCTTCGCTTATTTGTCGTCCTGTTTTCTTTGGTGCATATGGGTTAAGTTGAGAGGGTGCACTTGCTGTTGGTGCCACCGAATGTGCCGTAGAGGCTGTTGGTGGTGCGGGGGGCTTACTCGCATCTTCCTTCTTTTGTTTGATAATTTTGTCACGCTCTTGCAATCGTTGAATCACTCTCGGCGAGTCCATGATGCGAGCGATGCCAGATAAGGGACCTCGAGAGACGTCCTCAGTGTCGATAATCTTGATTCTTTGCGGCTTGCTGGAGTCCTCCTCTGAAAAGCGGACCCGCTCTTCTTCCTCCTCCCTCCGCATGAAGCGAGAGCGAAATCGTCGTCTGCTTGGATCAGACTCATAAGCAGAATCATGACTGTGGAGGACAAATGAAAGATAGTTAGTTCCTTCGAATGAGGGTCAACACGCTCGTCTTAGGTTCATCCTTAATTACTGCAGCAAAACGCAAGTAATTTTCGGGAAGCTAGGTTCATGCGTCAGCTGGAGCTTCAGAAAAGGATAGAGAGCCAAGAGTCAAGGACGTAAATACTGCGTAACATTTTAGGACATATTTCACAATTCGTAAAATGCCTCGTTGAAAACTTGAAGGATAACACAGTTTTTCTTTCCCGAAGAAAGTTCGACCGCAAAAAATTTTTGAAGAGTTAGTATAAACTAGCGTAACAACACACTTGAAAATTATTTAGAAAAATTACTGAAATTAGTCGTGCGATTATTTTTCACGCGCTTTGCTCATGCTTTAATTCGTTTTATGATGATGAGAGAACACATTTACCTGATCAATAAATCAAGGATAAGCTATATACATAAAATAGTCGAATTTACGTTCAGAACTATGTACAATGATCGTGCATAGTCCTTAAAATCGTATCGTAGAACAAACCAAAATTTTGATGGTGATTTGGACCGCAGGAGTCCGACGCCTCTTTTATACCCAAAAGTTATAAAAATTGATCCAAGTGCGGATCCTTAGACGGACGTCCAGAATAATTTTTGTTCGAAGTCGGAGAAAATTAGAATGCTTTTCATTTCGCCGAGAAATGTTATGGAGAGAATATTTTTATTACTAAGAATATATGTTGTCTAGATGTCGATGTAAATCGAAAACATTTCATGGAATATGAAAGCTGTCAAAAAACATATGCGCAAAAGATGCTAATAATTAATTTTTTCGATGTTGAAAGCTACGACAAGCCCGATTTCTAAGCTCTACGCTGGATATTCTTTACTATGGACAGATGTTTCTTGTACGTTACAAGAGAAGAAATTAAAAATTAACCACGCAATTATGTTGACTTTAGGGAATTACAACCCTATCATAAATTTAGCTGAGCTGGTAAGTTTAAATTGAAAATATGCATTCGTAGGTTTGCTCGTACCTCAGAAATAATAAAGTAATGTAATATGCTAAATTTATTTTCAAAAAGGAACCAAGAAAAAGTTCTTAACGGAAAGTTTTATGTATTTTATCATCTAAGGAAGCAAATACGAGTTAAAAAATAAAATACTACAATAAAGTGGCAACTTTCGCGAAGCAATTAGTTGCAAAATGAAATTAAGTGCGAGGTATGGAACGGTGAAGCTGCTTCGGTAGCGCATGAGACAAAGTATGCCGAAAGAAATATGTTGACATTATGACATATTTACCTGTCTGTGGGGGGCGGGCGCTCACCAAACCGGCGGCGCGTGACGGGAGAAGTTCGGCCGCCGTAGGTCTCCTCCTGCTCCCTGAACTGCACGGCGAGGCGGTGGTCGCTCTTGCTCTTCGCTAGGCCCCCTGTGCCAAACGACTGGCCGGAGGAGTACGGGTCCTGGTGCTTGTTGGGCACCGTCAGCTCGCCCATGGTGCTCAGGCTGGACGCCAGCTGGCCGTTGTGGCGTGCGAAGAGGTCATAGTTAGTGGGTGCCCGACATGGCAATTGCTGCGCCTCGTACACTTCCATAGTAAATATGTTTTATAGTATATGTTATCGTACAGTTCCATCCGTTTCAATACTTCGTAGTAAAAATGTTACTTCTAAACATGTAAAGAAAACCAGCAGGTCTACTTCATAGGAAAACTTATGAAAAAAATATAAGTGTAATCGATTAAACATTCCATTATTTTGTTTACAGGTAGCGGACTTCAATTGTAGTTCTGAAGACATGTACAACTGACGGTAATTTTTAAACTTGTTTAACGATCTGCTTCGAAACGATATTATTTCATCTGTTCACTTTTTAAATTTAACTAAAGGTTTGGTTTGTGTTGAGACATTCAGTGAACGTAGTGCAAACAAAGTACCACTTGCTTGAACGTTTGTACAAGACACAGAAAACTATTCTCTTTGTCATTGAACACATGTTAGAGAACAATGAATAACTATCAAACTATAAATATATGCGGAAATCCTAAGTTAATTGTCACCTTATTAAGGTCATCCGGTGGGATAAAGCGGGTTTTCCTGCCATAATCTCCCCCCGTGTCGTAGTCGAAGCTCCTGATGAACTCCATGGTTTTGAGAAAGATGTCTTTGGTGTCCATGAGCTCGCCATCGTCCCAAGGCGTGTCGTCGTCCATGTGTTTCTCGGCGAGCTCGATGTTCGAATGCACGTTGGCTATCTCGAGCTCGAGCCCCTCCTTCATGTTCTGCATGTGGCGCATCTCTGCGTTGTACTGATTTTGGACCTGGAGTGAAGGGAACATTTGTTGCTGTGCTAGCGTGCAATTATGTTCTATCCCCTGCGTGATCAATGTAGACTTCGAGAAAAGAGTACGCTTTGAGACTTCGATGTTTGCAAGCTCACTTTCGACATTTCATTCGCAGTTTCTCATTTTGGGCGATCGTAATTAAGTTAATTTAAAAGGCTACACGTAGCAGTGAAACGCGAGTTGAAAGTTTATTTGGCATTTATCCATTTACGCACTGTTGAATGCTACACCGTTATTCATGTACTTCTAAATAAAAGAGTACAATCGTCCCCCATTCTAAACTTGCCTCTGATTTCAGGTACTCGCCGCGATCTCTGATGGCCTTCTGAAGCCTCGTGGAAATGTTTTCGATCTCTTCGGTGATGCTGTTGGTGTTGGTCCTGAGCGACGTAATGCTCCGCTCGACGTTCTCCAGCTGCTCTGCCAGCCTGTGCGCCGCCCGCTTCACCTGTGAGTAGCAGTTTTGTCCTCAGACTTGGGGAGTCGTAACTCGTGTTCTTGGCTAACCCCATATACCAGGGGCTTAGCTAAACTCTCCATTCTACCTTCTATTCTACCGGATACACTTCAATCGAATGGTATGGTCTTTTTGTCTCAATTGCATAATAATAAGTTTTCCTAACTTTAATACAATTCGTGCCATAAAGGGTTGACCCTCCATCAGTCTCTCGCATTTACCGTGATTCTTTGGGGGAATATGGCTAAACATGGGTTCTTTAGCAAGCCCGTAGGAATTGGGACCACCCTAGCCAAAACTGTGTGAGGAAACACCTCAGGAGACTAACGTAGGCTTAAGTAATGTTTTTCTAATGGGTTCCTAGATGTGAGACGCGGCCGTGAAATAAGTAGTCATTACGCCATTGCCAATCAGCATTCGCTCGCACCTCGAACTTTCCAAGCTGGGAAGTAGATCTGTGACACGCATTGGATTTTATAAGAGCATACAGACAAGTGCACAAGTACTTCGATGCATGTCATTATTGAAATATATTTTCGATCCGACTCCTGAGGCTGTTTCGCAAGGCAGCAACAGCGAGAAATGTCTACGGCCTGAGAGTCACAATGAACACAAACTTCGTTGTTGATACTAGCAACACAATTCGACATGATAACCTCGAACACCTGGTACGGTGCCATTAAATAATGCTAGAAAGCAGGAAATGTGTCTCACCTGATTGTTGATGCGGCCTATCTCGCGCTTGAGCACGTCGGAGTGGGCTGCCTTGCAGGCCTCGCACACCTTCTTCTCGCAGTGGGCGCACACCGCGAGGTAGTTCTTCTCGTTGCACACTGCGCACCGTTCCATCAACTGACCTGCTCATCGCAATTAGGACTTAAAGTCTCCACCACATTATGTTCGATTAACATAATTAATCCCCGGACAGAGCAAAACTCGCGTCTGACTGTCATATTAATTAACATTCCAGTTGATATTTTAATGCCAGATCAGTTTACGGTAATTCCTTGGTGTGATATTGTCTCACAATTTGCATGAATACATATACCTTAGGAGGCCAATC
>VOMN01031231.1:0-15983 GCA_014899125.1 Orchestia grillus
ACTGAACATCAGCGAGCGGGATAACCAAATTGTACTATTTACACAATTTCTGAATAACGAAAGGCATGTTGCCTTGCCCATTTCTCGGGAGAACAACTACCGGGTGCTCCGGGCTAGAACTGTCATTATTTGGCATGACAGTCATTCAGGATATGTCAGGCATTTAGATTGGCCACTTAAGTCATAAGACATGAACTCATTATAAAATGCATGGGGCTACCTAGAACGACAAGCTAGACGTTGATAAGATCGTCCACGTACAGAGGTCACACTACAAGATCAGTTGATGCAAGAGTAGTTTAAAATCGACCATGTGTGCATTAGGACACTTGTAGACTTGATATCCTTCAGAATTGCCGCCATCATTCATGCTCGTCAAGGTCCTATACCATATTAGTAGCAGGGGACTAATTTTTTGTCCGGGAAGCCTATAGTTTTTTCAGGTCAAAAAAATAAAAATATGACCCGTGGTAGTACAAGATTTTGCAGTAATAAATAACTGACGACATGGCTGAAAAGTCGATCATCATCAACTAAAGAACAACTCTGAACTAAGTTTCAATGATCACTTTCCGTCAAATGAATAAATAAACACTAGAGCATTCGTAGCAGGAAATGATTCTTAGCATGAAATTATTCATGTTATGAATTGAAATGAATTCTGATTAAGCCTGAACTTTTACGGAAAAAAATTGACGAGTTTCTGACTAAGTCGACGATGTTTACTAATAATATCACATTCGCAATGATAAGTACATCAGAGAGGAAAACACAACTTCTAAATTGAATTGATAAATTACATGAAATCTAGAGATTCACTAGAGGGTCAAAAAAGGAGCATTCTTTCTGAAAATTTCCGTCAAAGAAAAAGAAGCTGCTTTTAAATATCTTATGTTGAACATCTAATGAATGCGCATCGCTCTAAAAAGTGCTTCAAAAAATTCAAGTCGGACAATTTTCTATACGCTGCGTATGATTTAAATTCAGCAAAATTACTACGGAGTCTCAAGCAATCACGTATATATTTTGTGCCATTTAGAAGAGAATATTAAATACATTGAAACGAAGACAAAACATTCCAGTATCGTGAGGCCCCTCGCCAATGTTTCTTTTGCTTCTGATTTGACGCGCGTGGAATTGAAGTGAACTTTTCTCTCATTTCGCTACAAAAGTTCCCACTTTCTATCAGTCAAACTAACTTTTAAATTTTAACCGTAGATTCGTAGATGAAAGAAAAAAATAATCCGAAAAAAATGACAAGGAAAGTTCCGACAAGGAGGAAAAGTTCCCTTGGAAGGTGCACATATGGCGAATATTTCAGAGAAAACGTTTCCCCTTAAAATGAAGAGCCCCAAAGTCTGTAAGTGAGAGCAAAAGTTGGAAATGATAACAAGGCCAACAACAGCACGGCTCTGTTGCTGTCGATACAATGATACAAAAATAGATACAAGGAAAAGCAATGTAATGGGTGTAGTTTCAAGATATTTATTTGTCTGTTTTCTGACTAGTGCGATGACGACAGTACGTGTCATTTTGTACAAAATACTCCTTTCGCTAGTGTCTTTCGTTACGAATACTGATGTTGCTAGGAACGAATACGAATTCGCTTTCGTTATTATAACGCTGCTGAGTTGAAATGATAAAACAGCGGAGTTAACTGGTCGGGGTACATCATGGGATCAATGAATTACGATAAGTCGAAAAGTATTCATTTAAACAAACATTTCTTCTATAGTTAGGCTACTTTAATTTTCGAGATAAAGGTTCTATCCTCATCACATATGTGAGACGTACAATATGTTCACTTGAATCTAATGGGTTTTCGATGAAAATTGTTATTATATTTGTCCCCAATTCCGTCTGTTATAAATGTGCTTCACCAAGATATTTGCAGAGGTCTCTGGTTTCAAAGATCAGATACGATTCACAAATGCAGTAAAATGTGACGACTAACATGTGGTTTATTTATTAAAGGTTTCGAACGAGATATTTCAGCAGTTTTAGCTCAACAGAAAGGACAGAAAATTTGTCTTTCTGATCATTAGAAAAAGCAACTGAAAATCGTGTATGATTCATCACTGCTCATAAGAGCAATTTTAAAATGTTGTGGTTCGTATATTTAATAGTGTAATTTGATATACTAACTAATATAGTTAATAACTTCCGGTCAGTCCTTCGAAAATATAAATATCCAGATTTACATCAAGGTGCAATACGCTGCTCTCATATTATACATATATCTTGACGAGACAGCGTAGTAAAAAAAGTTAAAGACTGTATTTGACCCAAAGGAGTACACGAGATGGTTAATTACGCAACTCTTTTTCTTGGACATTAAAATTATTTTATCCAGAGTTTGTTCACCATCGATCGACTTCGGTCAAGACAGACGTTATGCAAGTGGCGAAACAATTGAGCAGACTTCCAGGACTTCGATTCTCAAAGCCTGCGACAGACCGTACAACAAATCTTCTCAAACATTTTAATCCAGGGAAAGAAACGAAAATTTGTAGGGAAGTGAGTGTCTACAAAGACACGAAGAGTGAGGTTAAAAGGCTGCCAAACTTTCCTCTTGAAACTGAAAAATACCTGAAAAAATGAGAAAGTCTAGAGCCATAAACCTAAAAGATATCCCTACAATAAAAGCTGGTGAGCATCAATGTATAATGATGACCCTTAAATGGTAAGGGGCAAGTATAGTAGGCGAGTTACGTTCTGCTATTTTTAAACATATTTTTACTTTAACGTGCTTACTGTAATTCATTTTTCAACATCTGACGACGAAAGTGTGTGATACGTTTGGCACTAACTACAGTTTACCCATTTATGTTTTTTTATCCAAACATTCATTGAGATCTTAAACACACATTCATCAAACAACGAAAAATGTTAGTTTTCAACGAGAAATAAAGTCCGGCATGAATGGGTCATAAGAGATTAACGAGGGTCTTTGGTAGAAAAAGCTAAAACCTTGCGATACACTGACGAGGATTCAGTCTCTTTTGTATAGCTCGTTATAAAGAGCTTTGGAACACGACGTGTACCTCGAGGACCGATAAACACTGAACGACGCAGATTCCTTTCCGTAAACCTGAAAGACAGGAGGAAAGAGCAGATATCACGTACATATTATAAGTAAGAGTCGAAGGCGAAAAGCCAAAATGATCAAAGTTTACAGTTTTTGGATGACTTTAGAATTCTTTTGTTCAGATACGTACGTACTTAAACCTCCCCCACGCTTGCCGTTGTTACGTAGTGAATGATGGTCGGCATAATTGTGCATATAAATCAAATTCTTAGATATATCATCGAGCGAGTTTTCAGTGAAACTTATTATTTCAATATTACAGTTATGTTCTGAGAGTACAACTTAGTTCATCTATCTTCCCATAAAGTGATGTGCAGTTCCAGCGCAAGATAGAGAAGTCGTTGAAATTTGTTATAGAAAATTATAGAAGCCGCTTAGAATAAGTTAGACTGGGGATAGTAAATGTTGGTTGCTGTACAGGATGAATTTAGTATTCGCTTTGCATGAATAACATAGGAGCCCACTTTGAATAAACGCTGATTAAATGTTCATATGTGCAAGCATCTTCTGATCGAGTGCATGGAAAAATTAATACAGCGCAGTGTGCTCAGTACTACTCGTTCAGTTGCATTGAGTGATTCGGTACAGAAAATTTTGTTCAAAACTGTCAATAAAGGGTCTCTTTGAGATCATGTACAATTATACCGAGTGATTTTGACTTTCAATTGTCATATTTAATGCCATAAATGAAAATTTTGCGAGCTGTTAGAAGTAAAAGTAAGCCATAAAGTATTCAAATGATTAACATATATCTTAGGTTCCAATCTTTTGAGACGCAACAGAATTATTCAATTCTAAATAAACATTCCTAAGTAGTTTAAACGAAGAAAATCCCAATTTACTATAATTTAAAGTGTTCACAAGCATTCTGCGCTGATAAAATGCATTCACTTGTGATTTTTTATTTATACAGCGCGTTTGAGTCAACAGTAATTCACACAATGAATAAATGGTAACACCAGCCTATTTTATCCGAAGAAGATCTATGATATTGTGATTTCAGACTTCTAACTAGAGGATCATTTCAATCTCAGATTCATTCAGATTAAAGGAGGCGGAAACATCTGTCACACCTTGTCGTACATTTCACAGCAGTCGAGACTTAATTATAGAATGAAAATGATAAGCTGCTAGACTGAAATATTTTGTGCTCCTTTGATGTAAGCGGAAAACCAAAAGTAAGCAGAAACGCTCTATGAGCAGGAAATGGAGCGCTGAGTCTCACTTACATTCTATATTTCAGAGAAGTTTCCAAACGCTATAACAAGAAATATATGAATAAATACATGGTACGTTTCAGAGTGTAAGCTTGTGCCCTGATGAAGAAATTTGATTGGAAAAAAACGTTTAATAACATTAAATAACATGAGCTCCTGGGAAAAAAATTAGTCACCGATTGTATTTCGAAATCTGTTGTACTGTTTTTGAGCTCCTTTCGTAGACGAGCATGACGACAACTACCAGTTGCATCGGGCTATAACTCTTATTAATTGGCGTGATAGTCATCCACGATAAATTATGACAGGCAATTGAAGTGGTCACCGTCGTAAGTCCACAGACATAAACCCAATAGAATATTTGTGGGATTGGGACCACCTAGAACGACAAGTCCAACGTAAACCCAATAGAATATTTATGGGATTGGGACCACCTAGAACGACAAGTC
This sequence comes from Orchestia grillus, assembly GCA_014899125.1. Lineage (NCBI taxonomy): Eukaryota > Metazoa > Arthropoda > Malacostraca > Amphipoda > Talitridae > Orchestia > Orchestia grillus. The sequence goes on from VOMN01031231.1 coordinate 4,755, forward strand.
CGACGTCGAGAAGATCATCCACATGCGCGCACGAGATCCGTTGATGCAGGAGTGGTTTAAAATCGACCAGGTGTACATCACGACACTTGTACACCCTATGCCACGCAGATTTGCCGCCATTATTCGTGTTCGTAGAGGTCTTACACCATATTAGTAGGAAGAGACTAATTTTTGGTCCGAGGAGCTAACTAATGGTATGTTAGATTTTTTTCGGCTAATGAAACAGGAAATATAAGGTCAGTCATTGGTATTTGGAGTCATACTATAATCTATATTTTAATTTATGCAAACCCTACTGCAAGACACTCAGATTGATTCTTTATTGGTGATTGTCTTTAGAATTCAATCAATTAAAATTTCGAAGGAGAGTCTTACTTCATCACGTACTTACCTGAATTTGACACTCGCGAGGAACATGGGCAGTTACCTTTTCTTCAAATAATAGCTTTTTTATTGTTGATACTCCAATTGGAAAACTAATATAATTCAAAGCCACAGCTCCCTAGCATGAAATTTAACATTACGAAAAGAAAATTCTACCGAAATTCCCCCACGACCGTTGTAGTTCCTTCTGATGGCTTTAGACTAGAGAAAGAACGAAAAAATGCAGCGCTAACCCTCTCGCGCTTGGGTTTCTATTTCCCCAGACGCTTAGAGATTCCCGAAGAATTTATTGCAATTAATTCGTCGTGAGCATACGTGCGGCACCATCTGCTGCCAGGCCCGGACGGGACTGCAGCGTTGCTTATTTCAGCAAAGGAATAAAAGTCGCAAAAATCCTTCGGTAATTGAAAAGCTTTCGTTGGCTCAACAGACGTCGCTTACAATTAAAACTACGCCTCGTCGAACGACAGCTCCATTCCAAAGACTTAGATTTCACTTTTTGAACGCAGTTTTTAGGTCAACCAAGGAACTAACTCTTCAGGGTCTAAAGTTAAATACTGAGCAAGCCAATTGATTGGAAAATCGAAAGCAAACATGCTCTGGAAAAGAACATTTTAAGGGATTTGTGAATGAGGGTAGCTATGTCAAAAAATGAATACACAACATCGAGCAACGTCCACTTGACACCCAACACTGAACTATTAAAACGCTCTATCGTTAACTTGCGTGTATTCCTTCACACTTATGCATATATGCATCACTTCTGCAGATGTAGAAGTGGTAATGTATATTGCAGGGTTTCAGTGACTCGCACTACTCACACAGAAGGAGAAACAACCACAGAAGGAATCTATGCACAAGGTGTGTTCCCACACAGGATCTCCTACGCATAGACACAGTTACTTAAGAATGAAGAGCAATAAAAGACAAAGTAGAGATAGGAAAGAAGGTGTAAAAATTGAAGGAAGTAAAGTGGGCTGGAAAGAGAAAAGCTTGAAGGCTTATCTATAGCTGAGGTGACTTAACAGTGCCCGCCTGGGACACCAGTCCCTACAGCATATGATAGGTAAACCTAACTGACCTAACCCTATTACCTATCCTAAGCATCTTGAGGGGTACTTGTGCACGAACTAATGTTTCATTGCTTGAATGATTAAAAAAATTGTTTATAGGAGCATGAAATATATTCCACGCAATTAATACACAAAAACTTTCTTCGAACATTCCCAGACTACTGCGAAAAATTTCAACATAGGTTATCGTCTTTGGGTATAAACAAACCAATCAAGCGCATATTTCGGGCATATACACATGGCATATTTGGGAATTTTCCGTCCTAGAATTTTAACATTTTGACTTCGATTCTCCACACAGGTGAGATTACATGCCGATGAATATCTCTACTGGGAATTTAAAAATGAGGGATTTTGGTTTCACAAATTTGGTTACTCTATAAATTTTCTTTCTAATCAGAACTAGCTTTTTCGATTGATGAACACAAATTTGACAAAAACTCGAAAATTTGTATTTATACACGATAGTGCTTTGGTTACGTTAGGTTAGGTTAGATGATCGCGTGTACCATATATGACCCACTCCGGAGTCAAAGTGTTAATCAACTATGTAATCAAGTAAATGATCGCCTTCACTTAGAGCTCGACATCGCCTTCTAAAGCTAGACAACGGCCCTCAACCACCTGGTTTATGCAAACGTCGAACTTTGTGCGAATTTTTAGAATTGAAATGCTATGCATGACAATCCTTTCGAAGATCGAACTTCTCTAGCAGAAAAATTATAGAAACGTTTAAAAAAATCCAAGGATACTCTCACAAAGTCCCTTGGACAGAGCAGATAAAAGTTAAACTTCAAAGGGTCAAAGCTGCTTTCTACCGGAAGAGGAGTCTCCTTATGCCAGGAAATTCAGATCAGTGTACAACGGGTCAGCACTGAGATCTACGAATCATAAGGTATACAACGAACTCTGCTGGTCTGGAGTTCTTTGACGATCAAATGATCTTGGAGGGATGAAACGATCTTTGAGGGATTACACGATATTTGAGGGATAAAACGATCTTTGAGGGATAAAACGATCTTTGAGGGATGAAATGACCTTTGAGGATCAAATGACCTTTGAGGATCAAATGACCTTTGAGGATCAAATGATCTTTGAGGATCAAATGAATGTCCTGAACGTTCGCCAATGTAGGGATTAAATATCAAGATGACAGTGTAGCATACTTGAGAATCACACTTGGATTTTCTGCGACTTATCGATGACTCAAACCAAAAGTATAGCAACTCCTCGGTTTAGAATTGGGCGGGGAAATGTGAGATCATAACCTGTCATAAGGTAAGAGCCTGTGATCTACTGGCTGCATACCTGCACTGTGTATTTTTCATTGTTAAGGAAAAACTAATTTAAAAATTACTACAAACTCATGTCTGATAGTACGTTTCCGTTTTTGGATTGCAAAACCAGGCTTGCATCCATCAGCTTGGGTTGTAACGCGAGTTCTGCTGGCCTAACCTGAACTGCTTTTACAATTTACCAACATAGGTTAAGCTTGAACATTCAGGTTGGACGCATGCATACATAGACTGATGGAAATAATGTGCAAGCTGCGCCCAACGCAACCCTTAGAACTGAGCTGAGGACACTGAAGTCCTCAGTTTCACAAGAACATGAATAAACACTTCCTCAGTGGCGAAATGTAAGTTAATTAGCAAAAATACGTGTGTGAAATACAGCAATCACGTACAGAACTGTACGTGACTGTACGCAGATCCATAATCACAAAAAGTTAAGAGGCCTCAAAGAGATCAAAGCTGGTCCGAGGCTGAGCGCGGGGTGTGTAACTCCGCCCTAGCATAGAGGTGCCCCCTTTGCTTCAGACGCTAGCACAGCTAGTTCGATAAATTATTCGTGCTTCAACTTCAGCTTCATAACTTAAACCATCTCAACTGAAAACTGTTAGGTATGATTTTTTGCGTTTGACGACATTTTGGTAACCTGACCCTGCATGCTGATGCCAAATAGAAACAGGATATGGGGACTGTCAATACAGAAATTTCTGGATACCGAAAAGTGGAAGTAGATTTTTGAAATAATTTTTATTGTATGTAAATTTTTACAGATGAATTTTAAAATATTACCATGTATGTTATTCTTAATTATTCATACCTAATTACTTATACCTATTCACCATTTATATTCTGACATGTTTTCGAAACACAGAATAAAGTATTTTAGTTAACACTTTTTGCCAACAATCTACGATACAAGCGAGCTCGATAGTGACGAAAATATGGTAGGAGTACGAGAAACAAATTTTTTTCCAATGATATAGCCGACGAAATTCTCGCTGATTCGAAATTATATTTGGTACCGCAGTTTCCCTCTAGAACTACAATGGTAGTTCTAGTGAGTAGGCTAGTAGTCAAACTACAAAGTTACAGTACATAGTCTAACAGTTTTCCTCATGCGAGCGGGACAAAGAATCCCTGTGCGCTTCTTCAGTGCCGCGTTCCCACGAGAGCAATGAATACAAAAGTGATTTCCAAACTTTTCATCGTAAACAGAAACAACAGAAGAGAGAGGGGAAGAATTCAGTGATGCAGAAAAACCCATTAAGTTAGAAGCATGGGGAGACCAAACGCTTACAAAACCGGCGAAATACTACCTTATTGAGATGTTTAATAAAGACAAAAGTGAATTCACGAACAAGAATAATGGATCAGAAAATTTAGAGTTAATTTTATTCGAATAACCATTTTGAATTAAATAAAAACTATAAGTTTTATTCGATTCAATTGACGATTTTACTTATTAACAAGCAGGTAGCGAAAAATCGACAATTCCCGGCACCAATGACAGTTTTTGTGCTCAAAATGAACAGTAAAACTGACTGCTCTAATGGTGGCCGTTTGAACAGTTGCTCGAGCCCTTGTGCATAAAGTTGTAGTAGTTTGATATCCAAAGAAATAAAGTGCCCCATAATGAGGCCCGAGTTTGCCTTAGGATAAATGTTAGTTTCTCGCAAATATTCAATACAAGTTATTTACCTGCAGTGAGAAAATTAAAATTTTAATTCAAGCAATTAGTTCCAAAGAAGGAAAAAATATTTGGTTAGCTGTAGCAAAAATTTAATGGAAAGAATGAAAAACTGCGCAGATGTTTCAATTCAGTACAGACTATAATACAGATACGACGTATTTATTTTAAGCACCATATGATTTGTGTTTAAAATTCCTAGTTTCATTTCAGGTATTCTAAATGTGCACTCTAACGTCAAAAGCACATGCTTCAAATACTAATAGCTAGAAATTGTGAATACAAATCAAATGGTGCTGAAATTAAGCGCGTCATATCTCGAAGCACGCCCATCTTCGCTTTCCCACCCTGTTGATGGGCGTCTTGCAACTAAGCATTATTCATTCAAATCATTGTCTTTTTGCGTATGAACAATTCCAAGGCAATACATTAGGATTACATTACATTTAGTTACTTACTATCAAATCATAATTAAACCAAATTACGAACATTTTATCAAGCGATCGATTTGACCGGACCCATCGCCTTGGTGAAAGTCTACCGCCCTCAGGAAGAAATATAAAGCTGTCCGTTAGAAGTAATATACATCACTGTAACGGCACGAGCATGTCATACGTAAAACTCAGTATATTAAGTTGTATTAAAACGCCATAAGCTTTCAGTATGATAGTTTTCTCTAGTGCAAACATAATAATATGCGAGTAATATGAAAAACTAAATTAATTGGACCTGAAAATCTGATTTAAGAAGCTCGTGGCCGAATTTTGCTGCAAAAGAACAGAATTAGATTATAAAACTAAACTATTATGGTGCCATGAATTTATTCTGATGGTCTACGTCCGTGTAACGGTCACAGATACAACGCGGAATTACGTAAATCTCTTTCAAAAGTAGCCTCTATTTCTTGCATTTTGCCAACGGTATGCCAAAACCATTGCGGCCACGTCGTGGGAGTCGAGTTTTCTATCGGGAAGTGAGTTCTCAAAAATTAAATTCTAACCACCTTGACCCACGACACCTCGGCATGGGATATGTCAGCGAAATATTTTGAGCACGCAAATGTGAGAAAAAGAAAAACATTGATACCAACATATGAATCCGCGACGATTGACCTTTCAGAGCAAATTCTTTTGCCAGTTGAGAATTCAAATTCTTGTAAATAACTGCAACGGATACTCGGTTTCGAAAAAACTTACAACCCGATTCTCACAGCGAAGAGAAACATGCAGTTTTCTCCGTTTTATTACACACGGAGTTAGTTTCCTTCCAATAATTTACTAAAGTTTAAAATTCACATCACGTCCTTGATTATGTAACTGCCAAATTATATGCTTGGTTTGCCGTGTAATATTCAAATTAATCTCATCAACCGAAGTCAAAAAAGTTATTATAATGCCGAATTGCTTCAAAGAATTTGACGGGCTATTAGTTGTGAATTAGTTCACCTGCTTTCTAAACATTTCTGAAAATATTTTCAAAGGCCAAATGCTACATGACGGACGTTCTCTTGCTGGCGATTTTCGAATATTTATGCTTCCACTAAACTCTTTCGAAGGAACTGTTATCCAGGCAGATAATACGAGTAAAGCAGAAAAATGAGTGCAATAAAAGTGTCCAAAACGAAAAATATTTTTCAGTATTCTCCTTCAGCGGGCCATAGATCATAGACTACAGTTTTGATTAGTATTCCTCTCATCATCCGACACGCAAACGAATTTTTCCCAGGAGGATTCCTGACAACAAGATTTGGAGGAGTTTCGAGTTAGGCTAGCGAGTGGGAGCAAATTTTGCGCAGAAGCCGCAAGACAAATGTCGTGAACGTGTGAGCGGGCAAATCGTCTCCTGTAGATTTGCACAGCTTTACCGAAACTATTTAGGGGACCGACGCTCCGTGGCAATCGGTTCCGCCACATCTGTTCCATCGAACCGTTTTGGAAGTTTTGAGCTTCCTTTCGTAGACTTGTTTTGCAGTCCCAGGCGGCATCACAGAGTTGATCATTTTATGGGCCACTCATACGGAACATTGCTACAAAAAGTAATGTAATTGCGCTTAATATTGATTTCTGAGTACATGACTAGGCCTCACGGCGGAGCGTTTGGCGAGGTAAATGACAGAAAATGTCACATGACTTTAAAAATAATTAAAAATAACCGCATAGGAACGGAAAAGTCGATTGAAAATATTATCTTAGTGAAGAGAAACAATATTTTCTCGATGAAAATATTGCTTCGACGTAATGGCAGACAGTTACACTTTACAATAAAGAAGATCAAATACAGGAAAATTATTTCATCAAATGTTCTACTAGTGTAAGTTTATGCAAGACAGGACGAAGAAAATTGACTAAATTGATCGTTCGACAACGAGGGGAGTGATCTGACATTCGAGTACGGCCAGGAATAGAGAAGTTTCGCTTGCGTGTTTCGCTGAATTCTTCGTCCTCCTTCTCACTAGTTCATAGGAAAATATTTCTTCAAGCCATGCTGATATCCGACAGTGTCATAGATGGGGTTCCTAATATCGTTATTCTAAACCTAAAGGAAATTAACTGGTTTATTTGATAGAATACGATAGGACAGTATTTTGGTTAACATCGTGTGGTTATGAATAGTCTATTTCAAAGAGAACGACCCATTTGTGACCCATGACATGTTTCACTGTATGGGAAAACACTTTCATTTTATGAATGCATGTACACTAAGTTCTGCCATTTTTGACGCACCACGCGACAAGTCCATATTGGGTGAGAGGTGCCAGGGAGATCTAACGGCATTACGGCTCTATTAGAAGTACTGTCTAAGTTATAAAGACACCGATGCTGACAAAATCCTCCTATTGTAAGGAAAGGTATTTTTTTTAGGTGAATGTATGAAGAATTATTACTTGAATCACTACAAGTTTTGATTACGGTATGGGTTCAAATTGCTTCTGATTATTTGATAAAACACAAGAACTGAGAAATTATTAGGTATCGTTAGCAAATAACGAATAAGAAGTTTGAATAGAACGGTACAGCTTGAAAATATGCTGGATAAATTACAACAATGGTCTCCTAACACGAGTTTTACAGCACATTTCATGCATCTAACACGTAAGATCATCGTAATAAAGAGATAATTGCAAATTTCTAGCTTCGCACATTCAACGGCGCCATTTACAACAGTCGTTAGCACAACGAAGAATGATGCAGTTCCGCAGAATAAAAAAATTTTGACTGGCACTAAATCCAGTCAGCCAATAACGATTGTGAATCCCTGCGAGAATTCAGCCTTTCTATTTTCCGCGTAGTTCTCGACACCAGGACGGCGGAGGCGGTACATGGTCCATCAGACTGGGCGGTCCATAGACGCCAATTCATCTGAGACCAGGACTTGGCTTATCATTGAATTATTTATCTTTAGATGCGACCCAAGTAAGCAGTGGTTGGCAGACACATGGTTTTATTGTTCGGACCTTGTACATCTTTAGAGATCCTAGTGATAATCCTAACACGATTGGAAAATATGGGCAAGGAAGGAAGAAAAAATGAACGACTATATTGAAATGTGTGTCAGTCTCTTGAAGTTTTTTCAAAAATTCACCAGCAAATAAGTCAGCGAGCGATAGGCAAAGAATTTCAACAAAATTTTGCCGCATTGAATGGAATGAATTTATGTAACCCTTCGTCCTTAAAACTAAATTTCAATATACTCAAAATTCTTCATTCCCCCAAAATTTATTTCAGTTGAAGCTTTCTTCTTATATCTCGCGGGAGTAGTAGTTGAAATTCCTTGAAATTATGAAAACAAGTACTCAAGTAAATGGCACCAACAACTCATTTCACCGAATCCAGGTTACGAATTAACAGGAATTGATTCGTTCACTTTTGCTCATTCACTCCTTCTATCAGCCCGGCATTATTATTGGGTGGGGACTGAGTCTCAACTGCCTTCAAACGATTCGATAAAAGGAGTCAGCTTCTTTGCTCGACACACGTGTTCATTAAGTTGAAAAATGTATTAAATGAAATAAGTGGAGTAAAAATATACCAGTTATGAAATGAAGAAGGCAATAATAGATAAGATGTCATATCAAACTGCATCAAGTATCCGAATTTTTTCATGCGCGTCTTCAATGAGTTTACCTTTCTATCATTTTTCGTAAGAATATTTCTTTTAAGCATTGCTATACTTAAAATTATTGAAAAACTATAAATAGTAGATAGGCTTTATAATAATTGAAAATATACCATTAATTATTTTTAGGAAATTTGTCAGTGTAAAACGCATCAACCGACGATGTCAAAAGTTTCGGTATCGCTACAAGTTTAATAGTTCTTGGTTGTAAGGTGGTGGGTTGGGTCCTGTTTGGCATATCTTAACACTTCATCTCACGTTCGCCGCTGATGGTTGATTAGGTATTTTTGAATTAGCAGTGATATTTCTATGTATACATTTGAATAGATTTATATCTTATTTTGAAGTTCTAAAGATTAACGACAACTTGTCGTGACACGCAAATAATAAAATAAAAATAACGTATTTAATAATAAATGCTTGTTTAAATGAGACATCACCATCAATAATTTATTCAATGTTAATTAACCTCGTTTTTACCAATATCTTTCACCAATTAAGTTTGGCAAGTAGAAAAACATATTTTAACAGAATTAAAAGTTTTTTATTCAAAGGAGTTTGGGTTGCACTTAACCAATAAAGTTTGACTGGAACGACTGCACGCTGCTGTGCGGGACTGGAACGCTGCTGTGCGGGACTGGAACGCTGATGTGCGGGACTGGAACGCTGCATTGCGGGACTGGAACGCTGCATTCTAGAATTAAAACGGTCTGCTCATCAAGTCTCCAGCTATAACATGAATTAAAACAAATCGCCAAGACTAAAATTTGGGTTGCATGCAATGTTGAATCGTAATTCCAGTTTCTTTTATGAATGTTGCCGATGCAGATCACGTTTCCGTTAACGAAGTAAAAAATTCAATTAATACGAGTGATGCAAAATTCAAGCATATTCTCACGGTCACTGAGGCATGCAGCCCTCGTTCTCACGCATACGTAAAGCAACCGTAAAGCTCCTTGGAATTAATTTCATTACAACTCGAGCATGGGTAATTCCGTAGGTCAGGTACAAACTTTCCGACGGGAAGGACGCGCGCGCTGCGACAAAATATGGAGCAAATAAAATGTTTCTTATCACGAACTTCTCAAATGACAATGACTGGGCGAATAAGCGATCAAAAGTAATACGAGAAGCAGTTCCTGACAGAAGATTATTTCGGCGCAGTAAAAATAAATAGCTTTAGTCAGGGAGGTGCCGGCAGCGAGAAGAGAAGAGGCCTCCTGGGACGAGGGGACCGTTCTCCTGTTGCTTCAGAGCCACTTTTTAGCGACCAGTTAATTGAGCAAAATGACGCCCGAACGCTCTCGGTTTCCTCTCGGCCCAAACATTGGCGAAAAATGCAAAGAACCAAGTTAAATATTCAAGGTTCTAACTTAGGCCCGAAACTGAGCGTACTATTTTATTTTATTTTTTTCGTGAGGGCCGATATGCAACACGGCTGCCAGTGTTCGGCCCCTGTACGTGCATTAGACGACGGAGGATGTTTTCCTTCGATTCTGTTGAAATAGAAAACGAAACTTGGTTCAAACTCATTTCGGCGAGAGGTAAATTATTCACTCATTACTATTGTAGAAACCAGTAGAGCTTAATTATTCAAACATACTGTGAAGCCTGGTTTAAAATTCATCATTTCAAAGAAAATCCGTGGGAGATTCTAGTATTTATGAACAAAGACAAGAGATACTAAAGCTCAATATTAAACTAAAATAAACACGATAATCGGGAAATTTCAGAATGGATGTGGAATAATTTTGATAGTAGAAACCTTGAAAACTGGAAATGAGACATTTCCTTAGCATGTCTTTGGAGCAATGACGTACCTCCAAGTAGTTTCCCCGTATTAACTACTTTAACTAAAACTAATGGATAGAGAGAATGCTACCGGTATGCCTGAATATATTTTTCAAATCGTATAATGGATTTTACCGGCAGTGTTTTTGTAAAACAACAGCAAGTCAATACATTGTCAGCCAGTTTACGTACGGGAACATTTACAGCAGAATAAAAAAAGCATCGCAGTTCATCTGACGAGTCCTTAGCTCATTCATTTATTTAAGACTAAGCCAGCGGCGACAGCAGTGGCAGAACTCACGCTCCCTCGGGCTGCAGGGGGAGAGCGAGTCCCCGGTTTTTATGGAGAGCTCCTGCAAGAAACATCACTGAATCCGCACGGGAGGAAAGTTAGGCTGTCCACGTCTGTGACACGCCATGTGTGCCACGGCTCGCGGCAGCTTTAAATGAAGTGCCAGATAAACACAACGGTACGCCTAATGCTCCATAAATCGATTGCGACATTGCTCCTTGGTTTTGAAGTTTCGTATCGTGGCCAAAAAGGTCGTCACTCGTAACACGTATTATTTGAAGTCTTTCTTAGATAGTATCCCCGAGTGAAATAGTTTTTTAAAGACGTTAAAAACGCCTTCAAATGAATCTCACCCAATGCTGCGTAGATGTACATACAACCGAAGCAATATGAGCATATGAGAGGCCCACTCCCATTACTTTTGTTGTATTGGTTACGGATACCGACTATTTTCTTCAGATATTTAGTCACATCTTTCAACTGAATGCTATTGGTTTATTGTCTTCACAATTTTCGTTGAAGTTTCATTGTACCACCCTTGAAGTTTAAACTGTCGTTACTTCATTCTGTATAATTCTTTATAAGCTCAACTAT
>VOMN01031234.1:0-17403 GCA_014899125.1 Orchestia grillus
GCCCCTCTGTCCGCCCCTCTGTCCGCCCCTCTGTCCGCCCCTCTGTCTGCCCCTCTGTCCGCTTGTTCTGTTGACCAGAGGGCAATCTTCTTTTTCATATGGGTAACTAGTGTTCACCATCAAATATTGAGCTACATAATTTGGTGTAACTTCTTTTAAATCTGTTCTTATTCATCAGTTAGGTTCTCTCCCATTACTATTGGCTCTCTCATATCCGAGTTGGTTGGTTCTCTCTTGCTACAGTTAGTTCTTTCCTGATACAGTTGGATCAGTACATCAATGCTTGATTCTCTTCTCTCACATGTAGTTGATCCTCGACAATCCCGGTTGGCCTTTTTTTTGTGATACTTGGTTCTTGTTTTTACAAAAGTTACTTCTTTATTTCGATGTTTATTATCACTACTTACAATTGCATCTTTCACGTTGCAACTAGAAACCTCATCTGAAGTTAGTTATCTATTCACTGAAGTGATACTTTATTGTTATAATTCGCTTTTGAGAGGTGAAGCTCGTTTCTGTAGCTACAGGTGGTTTTCCATTGCCTCACGTGGCTTTTTATGGCTACATGTGGTTTTCGATTGCTAAACGTGGCTTGTATTGCCTCATTGGTTTGTATCGCTACTCGTGATTTTTGTTGCTACATGGGGTTTTCGATTGCAACATGCGGTTTTCGATTGCAACATGCGGTTTTCGATTGCTACAGGTAAAGTGTATGACACTGCAGATGATTCACAAGTCACAGCCTGAAGGGAACATCGCTTGAAAAGTTTTTACTAAAATTACATCGCTCACGAGTTTGTTGTCATCGAACGTGTACGAAGTCTCGAGGTCGTCGTGAAAGAAGGATTTTCACGCTTTACGACATCCTCACTGACATTTTACGACCCATGTAATTGTAGAGGGCCGTAAAGCGAAAACCCTCGCATTCATTGCCAATTTGCTCCTTGTTTTTCAGAAGGCAATATTCTTCTCAGGGTCGTGAACGACGGAGCGATGGAGGAAGGCGCGTCTCGAAGCTGATCTTTCCAACAGCCAGCCGGTCCATGATGGTCAGGAGTCGCCTGTCTCGAGGGGCAATAGCGCAATAATTGGAGAGACACAACACTCTCTGCCATCGCCTTGGATTGGAGGCGACTCGATCGATATTGCATTTACATTCGATCGCGCTCGGGTATGGATCTCGTGCGGCGGAAAAATCTATTTTCGTCTCATGAAATTTATTCGTTTGCCGTCATACAAATAGTATGTTATGCGCACACACACATGCAAGCGTAAATTTTTGAGAGCAGTGTGGACTAACTGTGAGGAACCCCCTATATTTTTATTTGGGGGAAAGAGTCCGATGCTTAAACATATTTTCTTTTTTGAGAAAGCCGCCACGCGATATGAAATTCACAAAACGCAACGTGGAGCACCAAAGAATTAGAAGCAGTAAAATTTAGTGTCACAATTGTTCTAAAAAAATGAAAACCCTCAAATGAACCGATCTTTAAACACGTCTGTATCATTAAGTCCTCGAAATGGATATTAGTCAGCAATGTTACTTTTTTTACTCGTCTTCTGCTTTTGCCCCATGTTGTCATACAGCGCCGTATTGGCTCACCTTCTCTTCGCAATCCATGTCGTCATTCTTCGTGAAGGTCTCATGCTTAATTTTTGGCCAGTCCAAATATTTGTTCTGTTCCCAATAATCTGGTAAACAGGGAGAAATCTTTACCACCAGTATTCAATAAACAGGGAACAATCCTCAAAAACCATTGATCACATTAACCGCTACAAAGAATTTTACGTGAGACGACTCACAATTTAGCGCATACTTTAAAATTGTCTGTACTCCGATGACCAAATGTTGGCAAGGTATGGGACATATTTAACAAAAACTATTGGTTATTTTGAAATTCAATATTTTTTATTATTCCTCAGTATTTGTTGTATAAGGGAAATGTTTTTTATTGTGTTTTTTGGAGAACTATCCTACATTGTTATCTAGCTTCATCCGTGTCGAGTGACTCTGATGGCTCTCAACATAACTTTATTCCAGCGAGACATGCTTTAGCGGAGCGCGGAGTGCGATGATCCATGGAAGCATTTCCGTACTTTCCTCGCCAGTACACTGCGATAGACTCGTGAAGCTCAATGTTCCTCAGGGAGACAGGACTCGTGAAGCTCAATGTTCCTAAGGGAGATAGGACTCGTGAAGCTGAATTATCAAGTCAATTTTGGAAATAAGATCTTAAATAACAAACATGAATAAACTTATTGCAATTACATTCTTCGTGTTAATCAAGGTTTCATTTCGTAAACGTGTGTATTGAACAATCAGGGTATCAGCTTTCTTCAAAACAGTCCCGTAGATGTGATGGTCGTGCAATATTTGCGAGGCGTGACGCGCGGTCGCCAGCCTGTCAAAGCATAATTATCAAAGTTTCCCTTATAATTTTTACTCTTCTAACTTCCCCAGCAAAACGTGAATGCCCGTCTCCTCGTTAACAGATGAACACGAGAGGAAACTCCAGCAAACTTAAGTCCGATATGTTCTGACATGTTCTCGACTTGTTTAAGACATGTCAACACGCTGTTAACGTCTGTGTGCCAGCGGGCCAGTCATCACCGGATATCAACAGGATATACAAATTTCACTATTGTTGTGGCAACTTGTTTACTAAAATACATGACTGCGCGAATGGAATGATTATTTAAGGACTTAGCTATCCTGTACAAGATTTAGTAGAGCAAATAATTGTCTAACAATTTGGCCGTCGTCGTAGTTGATGAGCCCAAAATTGCTATAGGTTTTAAACCAGGCTATGTTACATGTGTTTGTTGATACAATACAATAGGTAGCAGCTCAATTCGGTAATCATGAGTAAGAATACATTGTCCAGAGGTTTCCCTTTTTAATGGTTCCACTCAGCTACTGTCCTTAAATTATGTCCCTCTGGCTAGAGCTAAATTCCCTAAAATGGCCGGCAAAATTTTGAAATGAGAACTGAAGTCTACACACCATTCATAAGAGCTTCCAAAAACCGCAATTAGACCGTCAGTGCGCGCTGAATAATTTTCTGAGTGGATCCAATTTTGGAACATAAAACTCTGCCGTTTTCAGATTGGCTTGGTGGCTTTTGATGGGCTGGTTGCAGGCAAAATAATTTGGATTTCAGACAAGGCTGTCGGAAGTAGACCCAGGGCCATGCATCGTCTGAAGCAAATAAATTTGCTTTCGAGCTTCAAAAACCATCTTAAATGGTCAAACTTTTTGCTCCCGCCGCTTAAGTTTTCGATTTGGAGATGTGATGCGTTGGAAATAAAAACTGCCGTTTGTTTTTATTCGAAACTTTATTTTTATTGTGACACTGAATGGAAACTTTGAAATTTAAACTCAAATAAAATTCCGCGCATATATTTTTGCTCATTCCAAAGTCTTGACTCGCTTGGAATGAGTGTTAACATATTAATGAACAATCACGAGTTCAAAGGATCCTTCCATTATGGAAACTCAAATGCTCGTGGCGAGATGGCGAAGTGAGCTGGTGAGAAATACACAGCTTTTGTTCATAACAGCACTTCTCCAGTTCACTGACCTGAATAATTCATGCTTCCTCAGGGCAAATACTTCCTTCTTGCAGTTCGGGCCGTTCATAACAACGATTTTTTGAAAATTCGAGGAATTTTTAGGCAACGACAGCAAATTAATTCTGAGCCGAAGTGAGGGAGGCCTTTTTCAGCCATGAACGATGTGCTGGCAGCGTCGGAAACGGAGTAGAGAAAAGTGCATTCAATAATTTCTGGTCTTTGAGTGGGGCTGCGAAAATTTTAGTGGTTTGCAGTAACCTTAATATCGAAAGGTTAGTTAGAGCGGTTTGCAGTAAGCTTAATACCAAAAAGTTAGAGCGGTTTGCAGCAACCTAGCGCCTAAAACAAGCGCGAGGAAGGAAGTAGACGGTAGATGTTCTCCAAGTTGGAGCTCCCGCTGTGGAAAACATCAGAGCGCAACCCGCAAGTTTCGTCTGAATTTTCGAAAAATTTACAGTTTTTTCTCGTCAATTATTTTAAGTTGTAATTATTCTTTCGAGTCATCAGCTGAGATGAAAAATTCGTCTCATAGCTAGAAAACTTTTAATATCAAGGCAAATATTCTCTTTTTGTGAAAGAACTATTCACCTTGAAAACAAATTTATAATTCATAGTTTCCTTTCGCGCATGCTCCTAAGTTCAATAACTATCGGAAAAAATCCTATTTTCAAACTGTGGTACCCGGAAAAAAAACAGGAAGCTTCTTTTGAATTAAGCGGCTACATTTTACCAAAGTAAATGACAGATGTACCCATGGTGGCTTCACACATTTTGAGGGTTTGAAAAATGTGTTAAAATCTTTATTAAATCGCCTAGGAAAGAAATTTAAGTTTCATTCCTGACGTGATAAGACAATATTCAGCAAAGCCAATAAGGTGCATTGACACGCGACTGATTCGTGTGTATTAATTTCAACTCCTTCGCGTACAAATTATTCATTACTAATTTTTCATCCCATAGAAATATATTCACACTTTCAAACATAATTTTTCTTTAAGCTTCACGTCGACAAACCATGATCACAGCCGATGCTTAGCAAACACAACGGTGGGAATCTGGTGGGAAATTTCCGAGGCAATTCCAGAGCGCTGGGCTAAACACAGCCGCTCGAACTGGGTAACTTCAGAGTTGGACAACTTTAGAGCTGGGTAACTTCAGAGTTGGATAACTGCAGAGTTGGATGACTTCAGAGCTAGGTAACTTCAGAGTTGGATAACTTCAGAGTTGGATAACTGCAGAGCTGGGTAACTGCCGAGTTGGATAACTTCAGAGCTGGGTAACTGCAGAGCTGGGTAACTTCAGAGTTGGATAACTTCAGAGCTGGGTAACTGCAAAGCGCTAGGCTAAAAACAGCCGCTCGAGCTCCTGTGAATGTTGTGAAATCGTCCCTCACATAGAGTGCTAGATCGGTTCCTGCAAATAGCAGCTCTACGCTCTTATTTACTTCTTATGACGCACTCTATTTGCTTCTAATGATAAAAACATTTTCAGCGTCATATGATGCTTGCTTAAGTTGATACCACTCTATGTGGGGGATGAATGTAGAGCGTTTGTTTCCGGAACTGATCTAGCGCTCCACACGAAGAAAGGCTGAATTTTAATAATAAATTCCCATCGCAGATCTGCACTATGTCAATTTCTCGATATTTGTGAGTCATAATTCTTAGTGGGAGATAGACATTCCTTGAAAAATTAGAAGTCTTTGGAAATATTAAGGACTTGAAATAGATAGGAACAACCAAAATTTTCAATAAATTTTTTCACTTATGTTTCATCCCGACATGCGGTTGCCACATCGAAAAGTTGTCTTGTGCATTAAATAAGCGCCTTCGCTGCCTCAAGAATAGCCAAAATCTCCAAGCCAAGAGTCAGTTCCTCCCATTAACGTTGCGTCTCAACAACAATGCTTAAGACACCTCAAAACGCGCTAGTGAGAAACCAGGCATCCAAAATGACCCTCCGAAACTCCTCATGCGTAATCTCAGCATGATGTCTAAAACGCAATTCAAATTTTACATTCAGGGTAAGTTGGAAAAACTTGGACTCAACGGCATCGTTCGAACGCTATCGAACTCAGAGAACTTTCCAACTCCAGTAAATAAAATTCCTAATTTAATTAACGATAGAAGCCTTTGAATTTATTCATTTCTCTCCTAGCTTGGCCTGCTGGCCTGCTTTCGGCCACCAGGAAATGAGATCGAGTTCATCGCGGCAGGCATCAGGTGGGGAGGCGAGGCATCGGCTTTCTGGAGCACTCGGACCATCGGAAACCTAAAAATATTTCGATGAAATAATGTCATTCAACCTACCGTCATTCCAAGTTTTCCTATGATTGCACGCACATAAAATCAATCTGCATTGAGTGAAGCCAAAATCGAATCGGGATATTTGTTCTAGTTTTTTAAATCCTAAAAAGTTTCAGGAAGTTACAGAAAATTGTGTCATATTCAGTTATTGATTGTAAGTCAATTACATTTTGGCGAATCTGAGTCATGAGGCCAGCTTCCTTACAGCTCTGTTGAAAAAATGTTCACTTATTTCTTGAAGTTTTCCACTGTCTTGCGTTGGATATTTCAAATAACTTACATTGAAAATTTGGATTTCGACTCGGGCCTCAAGGCTTGTTGACGATAGAAATTCTTCTGTCATACCTTCCAGACCTCGAACAACGGAGAATAATTACGACATTACAGGCAAAAACCGGCCTCTACAAAATTTTGGTAAAGGTAGGAAAATGAAACATTTTCCCTCTTGGAAGTATTTCTAACAATGCTAGTATATGAAGGACTGTTAGATTGGCTTCGTATGTACGCAGCTTATGCATAAATGTGAAAATTTCCCTTAATAACTGCTGATGGAATAAAAAAGGGGAATTTCTCACATCGAAATCTGCCTCTCAAGAAGTGAGATCGGCGTGGCAAACAGTTCTCTGGAAATCTTTGCCATCCCGGAGAAGAATTCGAGAAACTTCTCGAAACTTGTTTTTTTCCAACGCCTGCAGCGTCGCGCTTCTTCCGGCACAGCTGATGCACCACCATGACCGAAGCTGTACATTATATATACATATATATATATAAATATGTATATATATTCGATATATATATACAAGCTCGAGCAATTCTCGCATGCTCTCGTCCGCAGACCACACAGCTGGTGGGGATCCTCGGTTCGATCAGCCCCGCGAACGGCATCAATTTATGCAAAGCGACTTTCTAAAAATTCTCAGTCGATTCGGGATCAGAAAATGTCGCTGAAGAAAGCCTCGGTAAAACCGATTCGTCCAATTCGGGGAAGACCAAAACAGCTGCGATCTTCCGACTTTGTTTGCTTGCGTTAGCGCAATGATTGCATTCGACGCGCAGCGTGGGAGAGAAGTGCTCGTGTGACCTGGAAAAAATCGACTGCAGATACCTGGGATTCTATTTGCGACACCTCCCGCTATCGTAAGCCAAGGATTATTTCCGCGATTATTATAAGAAAAGAACTGCAACTTGTACATTTATCCACAAGTCTGAAAAACGTGATGAAAGGTCCGTTGTAGCTTTGTCGAAAATTCTTTTCCACGTGCTTACATTTTTCATCTTTTTCATTGTGATGATATTGTGATAGAAATCATCCTTAAGGCCGCACTTATGTTATTCGAGGTAAAGTTCAGACCTGATGTACACGATAAGAATTAATACCAGCGATGCATGTTGCAAGCTTGGCGGAGTCTTGTGGGAACCTTGGCTGTGTGGTTAGTTTTCGTTAGCAGTTCTTTACTCCTATCAGCCCTCCACCCAGTCCTAGTACTAATCTCTATGTTCTCAGCAGTACCTTTACTCCTCCCAGCCCCCCACACAGTCATAGTACTAATCCCTATTTTCTCAGCAGTCCATCTACTCCCTCCAGTCCCCCCGACAATCCTAACACCACTCCCAAACTCTCCACTCTCCCACGACCCCCACATGACCCCCTGTCCGGCGCCGGGGTCCAATTAAGACATTCCCAGCATCGCGAGACTCGGATGCCGGATCTCGCTGCGCCTCCACCAACGAAAGTGAACCGATAATCTGCGTGGAAAAAATCCGTTGCTGGATTTCTTGTCATGCAAGTTTCCATGAAAATTGTCCGTGACAATTACTAAAGTTAAGTGAGAACATGTGAGGCCAATTCCTGTGATGTTTTATCGCAAGGCGCGCATGCCGCCAGCACTCCATTGTACATTGAAATTAATTGTCGAAATTCTCTAGTTTCGACGTCGTACTTGAAGACCTCAATTGGGAGGCAGGTCACCACGACCTAAATGCGGGTTTTCATTCAAAATTATACCTACTTTTTCCTGTGTCTGCTGATTTCAGAGCTGTCGAATTTTTCCCCACTTTTTTGAATATAGTTCGCTTTGAAATTCCGGATGTGGGATTTTATATTGCGTTTCAGTTGTTGGTCTTTTTGAATATATGTATATTTATTTTAAACTTTTAATGAAAGGTCACTGAAGTTCTCAGTGGGCAAAACGCTTGCCTCCTCATCCATTCACTATCGATGACATCAGCCATTCGCCCCCAACCAATGAAATATGCCAACATCCCTATCATTTAGCATGGATATATTTAGACACAAAAATAAATTGTCCCTGAATACTCTGAATAAATATAAAAGTCTTCAGCTCTCGTAAAGAGACGTTAAAAACTTCTCGGGAGTTATTTCGCGCTTTGAAATATTCTATCTCCCCGCAGATGGTCATAAACTTCCCCTAACAGCAATGCAATGTCAACTTTGAGCTCCTACCACAAACGAACGAGAGCAAGGTTTAACCTGAAAATACTAGAGTGAAAATTTTCGTTTTTGAGTGCACGAAAGAGTCGAACGCGAACGCGAAGAGTCTGCGCAAGATTCAAAAGCCCGGAGCATTGTCACGTGCAGAGAAGCTCCAGTGACTTAAATTCTAATATTTTGGTAGTCAAATTTTGTTGTAAATTCCAGACTGGAACGAATAAATAGCGATCATTTTTACGACAACAAAACCGCTGACAACAACCTACGCTGGGGGTCTTATGGAGGAGTTTTTGCGGCTCGGTTGACCCCCGTAAAAGTCTTAAAAATGCGTCCAATTTTGGTTTATTTGAGGCTTTTCAACGGAGAGACACGCCAGTGCGCACCTGCACCGCAGCACGGTCCTGTAAATTGGGTTGAAAATACCGCCCCGCGTGCCAAAACAGACGACTCGCACGCTCACAAATGGCATAACCACAATTTGACCCACACTTTTTGACGTACGAAAAGTAATCGTCTCATAAAAAGAGTAGATGTGAGGATTAAGAATGGGGTTAGACGAGAGTTAAAAATGAAGAAGATGATTCAGGGGTAAAAGAGGATAGTACAGAACAAATCAGAAAAAAATAAATGAGGATACAGCTTTGAAAGGATAAGTGGGTAAAATACAGAAATTATTGTTGAAATAAAACGTTCATTAACGTGAAGAAGAGGGTGAATTTCATAGAAGTAAAGGAAACGTAAGAGGGTAGGCAAAGCTGAATTGACTGAAATTAAAAGGGAAAAAAGAGGGACGAAGAGGACGAATGTAATGACAGAAAAGGGGCAAGCGACGTAATCCGTTGATTGCAAAGTGGGTAAACGAGGTAATCCGTTGATTGCAAAGTGGGTAAACGAGGTAATCCGTTGAGTTCAAAGTGGGTAAGCGAGGTAATCCGTTGAGTTCAAAGTGGGTAAGCGAGGTAATCCGTTGAGTTCAAAGGGGGTAAGCGAGGTAATCCGTTGATTGCAAAGAGGGCAAACGAAGTAATCCGTTGGTTGCAAAAAGGGTAAACGAGGTAACCCATTGGTTGCAAAGAGAGTAGACGAGGTAATCCATTGGTTGCAAAGAGAGTAGACGAGGTAATCCATAGGTTGCAAAGAGAGTAGACGAGGTAATCCATTGGTTGCACAGAGAGTAGACGAGGTAATCCATTGGTTGCAAAGAGAGTGCCGAGGTAATCCATTGGTTGCATAGAAGGCAAACGAGGTAATCCGTTGATTGTAAAGAGAGTAAGCGAAGTAAAGCTGTATTTAGAAGGCTGCAGGGCTGCTACGCTAGAAGCGCCGGCCCTTTAACTGTTGAGTGAAAATGAGTTTACCAGCTGCCTCACAGCTACATCCTAGCTCCCTCCTATTTTCCTCCCTGCTGCTTCCCTGTCGTCTCCCAGCTGCCTCCAAACCCCTTCCCAGCGGCCTCCTAGCTACTCCCAGCAGGTTGCGAGCCACCTCCCAGCACGGCTGGACACACAGCCTAGTCTGCACGAATGAATAAGCAGCGCACCCCACGTGACCTCATCACCTCCGCACCAGCGCCCCATCAGCACATCCCAAAGACCTATTGAAATAATCGCGAGTAAATACGGAGGTCTTTTCGGTTATCTTTTTCACGCCATTGGACGTATCAATTCCCTCTCTTCGTTGCCATTGCCAGACTTCCTGGAAATGCCCTCTTGTGGAGCAATTAATCTCGTCCCGAGAAGGGCTTCAAAATGCTGTGGAAATTGCGTAGGTCGATGCACTCGAGTGCCAGTGTAATTATCACGACGCATTAGAGGCGATATATTTTCCTGCATGTTTGATTTCCGATCCATGCTTAGTTTCAGGAAAAATAGTTATGATATTTCCATGACGGAGGAATTATATTTTAAAATCTGCAAAATGTACGCACTACTTTCCTCTCAAACTCAGCTTCCCCTTCATATTTCCAGGTATTTGAAGATCAGCGTAGATGAGCTTGGAAGCTTTTGACTGGTCATCGCCCAGTCAAATCAAACACAGTAATTTAAATCTTCTGTTTTAAATCAACTGACACTGTGTTGCCCACACGATGTGGTCACTACCTACACAATTTCATTTTGCGTGTAGAATTTTGCGACGATCAAAGCAATATCATCAATAAGAATATTGTGATTCTCAACACAACTGTATGTTGACGCAAAATTTTTGCAGCCGTCAACACAATTCTGTCTTGTATGTAAAATTTAGCTTTTTGTTTTATGTAAGAATTTTCGAATGCTTCTGCATTATTACACGGCTTGAAATTCAAAGGAAAGCATACACTGAGAAAAATCTATCTATACATATCTCTGTGCATCCACTTTGTTCGTAAGCTCAGCGTTGCAGTGACAGGCGGTGTGTGTGTGTGTCAGGGACGGAGTGATCTCAAGCAGAATGAATGCTTCGGGTGTACTTTCCTCACAGAAGTGTCATTCTAGCTTAATAAATAGAATATTTAGTTCAGAAATACCTCATATATTATTCATGTGTATAATTGAATTTAAATACAATACCTTGAACGACATATTATTTTCAGCTAGATTGCATTAGTACGAGGCGTGTGAAATAGTCTATCCATTTATTTAGAGTTTTATTTATTCTCAGTTCATCTGTAGAATAAATGGATCGGTGGAGTAACTTCAATTTTCGTTTCAAATATCGTAGACTTGCTTTCGGTGTTTCATGGTTGCCACAAGTTTACACATTTGATTCTGGCGGCTGCAAGTCTCAGAAATCCGAGTCAAAATACATCTGGGACACACATTTGTGAATCAGTTTTGTGGCAAGCGTGTCACGCACGTTAGTGTGTCAGAATACATCGTATTTTCTCTCAGTGCGCCCTCGCGCTTCCTTTGAATAGAATTCATTCGAACGATTGCTCTGCATAAAATCCTGCGCAATGTCGTCTTGAGAAATCGGTTAGCACATTCTGTACTGGGGTAAAACAATGCATCGAGGAAGCGGTAGCGAGGGTGCTAGGAAGATTTCCCCTCTCAAAAATTACTCGCACTCTTCACGGCCCACTCGAGAAAGTTCTACGTTTAGCAAGAAATGGTATTACTGCCTAGAAATTATTACTGAATTTATGTTTAACTCATAAATCAGATAAATTTTTCCCGTACGTTCTGTATATCATGCTGTCTCATATCAAATAGCCAGAAACTTACACAATACGGTATTCTAAAATATCTCTTTTACTCAAATGGCTTTACAAAGTCAGAACAAAGGCGACCACGGAAGACAAACGCTAAGAACAAAACAAAAATCTCGCCCTTGCCTTAATACTCACATATTTTCGCCACTCAAAACTCAAAATATCTCCGGACTTATCGAATCCAAGAAAGCATGTTCTGATACACATACATCACATGCATGCAAATACACTGCGAATAACAGTGTGTGTTTTTACAGCTGTGAAACAAGTCAACTTGCCTAATTCTGTCGAATTTCACCCTCATGGAGGCCATGTTCTATATGTTATACATATAATTCACCGCCATCTTCTTCATCCATGAATTAAATATAACCTTTATCTTACCTCTCCAATGGTAGCATCTATTTTTAGTGTCAGGCCCACCTAGTGTCAACCCTACCAGGTGTCAGCCCCACCAGGTTTCAGTCCCACCTTGGTGTCAGCCTCAGCTGGTGTTAGACCCACCAAGTGTCAACCTCACCAAATGTCAGCCCCACCAGGTTTGAGCCCCACCTGGTGTCAGCCCCACCAGGGGTCAGCCCCACCTCTTGTCAGCCCCAGCAGGTGTCAGCCAAGCTACACCTAACATCTTTACTTACGTGTATTAATTTTGTTCGGCTCCATAATATTCACATAAGCTTCTTTATTTGCTATTCGGTCCGTTCACATGACGCTACTGATTTCGACAGTCGCCCTTTAATCAACTTCTGGTAAACACTACTTACCGTATACCTTCACCTTACCTCAAAATGCATCGCTGTAGACAGGATTCGAACCTGTGCGGGCAGAGCCCAATGGATTTCTAGTCCATCTCCTTAACCACTCGGACACCACAGCTGAACCTACTGAGCAAGCGTCCTCATTGTGATGTTTCACTGCTAATGCTCTCTTAGAAATAGCCTTATAACAACTAATTTAAAATAAAATTCAAAGAAAATAACTCACTTTTTCAAAAATTTATGGTTTAAGTTCATAATTTTTTTAACTGATGCAAAAATAATGTTAAAAGCGCTAGCAATTTTTACCGCAAAATTCTAGCATCTACGTTAATCATGTTTGTAGCAAGTGTTAGGACGTAGGGTAATGAACGGAAACATTAGGTTTTAGCAAACACCAATGATGTTTCCCTCTAGATCTCCGTATGAAAATTGTACATTAAAGTCACAAGTGCAAAATCTGAACAACATCAACGGCAATTTTTTTTTAAATCATATGTTCTTTACCATATTTTACTCCTCCTGTCTATGTGAAGGAGAAGTCCCTCAACTTCCATTAGCTGTAAGGTGACAGCACAAATTATTAATTTTATCACTGAATTACAACATGATTCGAACAGGAAAAAAGAAAGAAAGGAAAAACCGTTTATCCCAAAATCAGTCGCATACAGAACATGGTACCATCGGGTTTTCAATAAGCAAGACTATAACCTAAAAATTAAAATGTGGAAGTTTCTTTGAAACTTCTAATTGTGATCAGTAAGACTACAATCTCTAAATCCCTTGAGAAAGTTACATAGAAATTCCTTATTGTGATTCTCCATGCTGTGCTAAGCACGAAAATTTGAATATTACCCCAAAACAGAGTCGAACTTCTGTGCATACCTCTTAAAATAGAAATTACAATGAAAGTATGATCAATTTCAACCCTGAATCTCTTATACATAAGATAGACCTCAAAATGATACCAAAACAGTTGAACTTGTTTAAAATTACATACAATGAAACATCTATTGTTTAAATTAGAGCTGTAGTTCGACTGAAGTTCTACTGATATGTGTCCTCTAGTTCTTGCAAAACATATATTGAGGGTGGGATGTGAGTTGAAAATTGTACTGTAAAAATTTGTGCTACTCGACAGAGAAAAAAAGATCATTTATTCGGAAAGTAAAGTAACACACGTTTCGTATGATAAGTTAAATCGCTTGGCAATATCTAAATGCGGCTACAGTACAGCAATCAATGTTGCAAATCACGTTTAATACTTCAAACTATGATTTCAAATTTGATAGCTGAGAGGCCTCGCGTACTGCTTAAATTATTGTACAAATTTGTTGATCAGTTCGTAACAGAGGGTAAAATCGAAAGTCAGAATTAAAGACCCTAAAATAACATACATAACGCAGAATATGTTACTAAAATATGAAATGATTTCGATGGAAGTAAAGCAAGTTTTGTAGCAAACCTCATTTTCAGCGAATAAAAATACTGTGTGGTGGTAAAAAATGTGAATCACTTTGATACTGCAGACTTCGATTTCTAATATAGTAGCTGATCGCTTCCTGCGATGTGATGATAGTCTGAAACAGTTTTCGGAGCAATATTTGCTGATAAGTAATAAATGTCACGTGCACGAGAGATTAAGGTGAATCACAATCACGTGATAGGCAAGGAGTATGCGGTGGATAAGTGTTCAAGTACATATTTGAACACGTATCAACCGCTTACCCACTGCCTCATATATTTATATATGTATATACAACACTTGGAAACACAATATACATATATGTATCTATATCATATATATTATGTTATCTCCTAACATTAAATTTCCACGCTGTAGCTGGTCCACAATCGACTTAATTTGAGCATGACTGTTAAAATCAATTATTGTCGTAATTCATTGTACGATTTGGGTCACTTCAGAAATTTGATTGTTTTTCGCACATTTGCACGAAGAAATGTCCTTGGGGACGAGGTGTTACAAATTTTTAATATTGGGGCAAACACAAGCTGAATACAGTTATGGAGCATAGATTGTTTACCTGTCGCACATTCATCCGTAATCGTGAAATATTTACCGATATTAGCATGAATGCGGAAAGATAATACTATAATAATAATCATTAACATTGAATCCAGAAGAAACTAGTATTAATGGAGGTTATCGTACGTACAAAACGAACTAAATTCATTAATTTTCCTATTGTAGACTAAAGCTTGCTCTTGCTTCAGCGCTTCGGAGAGTTGTGTATACATCGTGGGGGCAGGTATCGAGAAACGTCAGACAATGATGGATAAGTATGCAGAATGCGCAACGTAATATATGACTACTTGATACCATTTCTAATGGACTACTTCGCAATGTTCGGAAGTATTAGCTCTCAAAAATCTAAATTTTAAAACGATGGGAAGTATGTATAAATGTGTTTACATATGTGCGTTATTGTTGGGACACGGAATAACGAAAAACCTTTCAGTGACTGAAAATTTTTAGCACGCGAAGTGTATAATTTCGAGTTGCCAGCATCAGCAGACTGCGACTCATACTACAGAGAAGCGCAGGGCGACGCGAGTGGAAAGCCAGATTAGTCACGCTAACGATGGGCCCAAGCACGCAGCCACAATGGATCATGAGACTCTGCCCAAGGAACCGAAATGAACCACAAGGATCAGATCCGTGAAGACACCACCGAATTAGTTACAATTTGATATTGAAACACTTGCCGTCAAGCGTGGGACACCCTCCTCCAGAAAATCTACCAGCAGTCTACAGTCCAGGCACCAGCAGCCCATAGTCAGGGCACCCAGCAGCCCACAGTCCGGGCACCAGCAGCCCACAGTCCGGGCACCAGCAGGCCACAGTCCAGGCACCAGCAAGCCACAGTCCGGGCACCAATAGGAGCCGCTGGAGCACCACTACGCCTCAGACCTCCCTGTCCTATCGACTCAGGATGCTGACGCATCGGGCTCAAGAGGACACCAACTCTTCCTCTAAAAGTCAAACCGATGTCACTAACTCCTCGTCATGTTATAGCCGAGAAAACAAAATTACTGAAGAAATATATATTTTTGACATTGCACTGTATATCCTGCTACCCGGCTCTTATCTAATAACTTTAAAATTTACAAGCTACTGAACTCAATAAACAAATATTTCACTTAACGAATTCACAAAGTCAGGACGAAGGGCAAATGCTATAATCATGTTCATACGTTCAAGTTCTCTGAATTTAATAACTGGAAATAAAATAGACCACTCTTATCAAAACAATCTTGTGCCAATATACATAGTGATTAATCGAGTCAATGCAGTGACTCTTCATGTACATTATTATAGCAAAGAGGAAGGTCATCTTATTGGCCACTATTAATTTTGCCCTTAGTGAAGACTATTGTCCAAATTTTGTGTATTAAATTTGCCACCATTTCCTTAGCCCGAAAGGCAGACCTCGTTTTCATTGGGCCTCTCAGAAGTGGTCACCTATTTACAGTGTCAGTCGCACCTGACGTCCCATAAATACATTTAGGAGCTTTGCAATGGTACATCTCACTAACACCTTAAAAAGGCATCGCTGTAGACAGGATTCGAACCTGTGCGGGCAGAGCCCAATGGATTTCTAGTCCATCTCCTTAACCACTCGGACACCACAGCCCGAAGGAATGAGTCAGTGTCTTCATTGCGATGTTTCAAGACAAATATCTTTCAAATTTGCTTACATAACACAATAATTTAAAATTTAAATCAATTTTAAAACGGCATTTTTCAATAGGAAGTAATTAAAAAGTAGTGGCTACTTTAACTGTGAGATTTTTGCTTCTTTGTACATCATGTTTGAACTACAGCTAGTGTGTGGGCGTGAGACAATAAATATAGTAACCAGGTACCTTAAGGAAAAAATAATAAATTCATGTCCAATCGAATCTCCCTATGAAATTGCACATTATAGTCACATGAGCAAAATATCACGTGCCTTGAGTACTACAGCATATTGCAGTAACCATGCAGTATTATGCATTATTCAATGATGAGAAGGCATGGACGCCGAGAAATTGTGATGCGCCTCTGTGTGTCTACCTTTTCTCTCAAGCTCGGTGCTCCAGTGGCAGGCGGTGTGTGAGGGTGTCCGGAGCGATGTGATCCTGTTCAGGATGAATGACTCATGTGTACTACCCTCAGCGAAGTGTTATTCCAGCTAAAGTCAGTTGGGTCTATGTTCAGAGTTACATGATCGTGTTTTCCGTGTGTATAACTACGTGGGGTGCCTAAAACGATAAACTATTTTCAGTTAGATGATATTTTGAGCCGAAGCTGTGAGATATTTGTCATTGTTATTGAAATTTTAATGTAAATGTAGTACATCTGTGAAGACAATGGGTTGTCAGAATAAGTTAAATTTTCAAGTGAAATACCTTAAACTTACGCTCGGTGCATCCCAGGTGCCACGCTTGTGATTCACCGATTCATATTTTGTGCAGCTGCAATTCTGAAAAAGCTGCATCCCAATTCACTTGTGACAGACGTTTGTGAGTAGGTTTTGGAACAAGCGCGTAACGCACAAAAGTGTGTCAAAATAAGAATTTTGTCTTGGAGCACACCTGAGAGTGGTCTCAATTTAACTTTTTTGTATGTAATTACGTCCCTTGGGAAATTCTAGAAGGCCCATTCTTAGATTTCAACCCATTTACCACTCCACCAGATGCCACTCCCGCCTCTTGGAAATGATTAGCCGTGGATCAGGATTCCCGGACAGATCATAGATAAAGTAGTAATAATACCGCCTGTGTTCGATAAGCACCAATACCACCACTATCCATTCGATCACAGCAATGGAAAAAATATATTCAGAAATAAAACGATCTAATTCTAAGTCGTCGATTTTCACTCACAAGTATCAAAACATATTCTTGAAGAGATGGACGTGAAAGTTTTGCAATTCTGGGACCGTATCGACAACGAAATATTTCTCAGCATCGTCAGTAATTTTCAAATAAGGACTTTGGGTCGGTAGTTTAAAATATTGAGGGATTTCCTATCCTGCGTTTGACTCTTTGATTTTCAAACTGAACACAGTCCGGGCACCAACAGCCCACAGTCCGGGCACCAGCAGCCCACAGTCCGGGCAC
>VOMN01031238.1:0-40321 GCA_014899125.1 Orchestia grillus
GAGCACATTACACCTACATCTAGTGAAGAAACTCAGTTAAAAATAACATTTCTTTCTGCGGGGCAGCATTATTGTTTCTTATGCATTCACTATGAAATAATATTCTTTCTTTTTTCGGTGCGTCAGGAACTTCAATATGCAAGAACGACGGCCAGGAATGTACTGTCTTATTCCTGTACGCTCGTACGGCTGCTCTCTGAGGGGCACTTCAGGTATCTGACGCGAAGCTTCTGTAAAGTCTCGAAAATAATGGCCTGTACGAGGACTCATAACAGCTCTCAGAAGGGGACCGCCATTCACAGAAATTTGTACTCAGCAGAAGATCTGCAAGACCACGAATTATGTGTTTCGTCATATGTTAATTTGTTCAAAATGGAATTTTGGTGCTCAGAGATTCAACTTTGGATATTTCTGATGTAGCATTGCAATAATCGATCATGATAGAAAGTATCAGTGAAATGTGCAAGTTGGAGAACTGACTTAAAATTAGTTTTTTTCAGCTTATCTCTAAACTGTTTTAACTAACTGTAGGGATTAGTAAATGTTGATCAACTTATTACAGATTTCTATTTCTTACTCGATTTAAATATTCGTCAAATGAACAAAACTGGCAGCAAGATGGCCAACATAAGCTACATTGCTTTCCTTCCTCAATTTTGGAACCTTAACAAACTCGGTTACATTGTGTGGATTACATTTACACCGGCTACATTTCTTAGAATGTACAATATCGTAACACTGAACTTTAAACCAGCAATAGCGTACCACAGCGTAGTGAGCGTCTGAGGGCACTGGAAGCTGCCACGAAAAATGTATTTCTACTCTTGAACAGTAGCTTCATTAACTTTTGTACACGTTGTATGTTCTTAGGCAAACTGCAATCCTTGTATTATGGAGCAGCTTGAGGAGTGCAGCTGTTCTTTTCAAGATGAATTAGATACAGAATGCGTCTTATTTTTGTTCACCCATCCTAGGTAAGATAAAAATATTCGCCTATATTACCCAAGTATTTTTTCAATCCTGTGTATTCATTTTGATCCAATCCAAAGACAAATCGTTTCAACTAGAGAAAATCCTATTCTAACCTTACTAACTGACTAATCGCCTAATTTCTCCAATGCGGTAGAGTCCATTCTTTGTGTCACAATGAATTCGATCTAACCAAAGAATTACCCCAGGTTCATCAGTTCCTTCGATCGCTTCCTCATTCAGCAATGATAATACAGACGAAATAGATGTGTTTTTTCTCTGAAATGATGTTTTTATTACAAAAATCCTAAAGAAAATCTATATTTCATTTTGTTTTACCGAACCGATTTGTTTTCCTTTACTTTTTCGAGTAGTGGGGTATAATGCGCGACTTAAAAATGAGTTATTGATTACTCGAAATTTTATTCAAAATTTTTCCGTTCGCATCTGTTTGACTTATGAACAACGAAGCTAATCAGTTATTCAAAATTTGATTACTCCAAATATGCAATAATGGGTCGCATTTACGCTGTAATTCTGATGAGAAAATGAGCATTCGATAATCAAGTCCACGCTCGGCAAATCGACAAAGTGTTTTTTGCAAGGCTATTTCATAGGATTATCTGCTCACTCCAGCATCCGCACCCTCATACTATTACTACTGTTCACACCATTGGCAATAATATTGTTCGACAATAACTCCTGAAAGAAGCGCTTCTCTACACTCGAATCCAGGACCCCAATAGTGCAATGATGATAGCTTGGTGCGCGAAATACAATTGCGTAGAACAGCTCCATGCATTTGTGCCACACAGAAACAACGGTTTAAATTTTACCTCAGAATAAAGCATGCAGGAGCGTTCGCTGTGGGCACGCGATCAATCGGCTTCAGCATTGCGTCGGAATTAAACCGAGATCAAATAAAGTCCGACGTTGCAGGTCTGCTTCAGAGGGACATTTACTTTTGAAGTGCGACTGAAATTCGAATTAATACCAGGAAAATTGGCCTGCCGAATGACACGTTAATTAGATGGATTGGTGATCTGGGGCTCGGTAATTCAGGCGCTTCGAAAAAAAGACATTAGTCAATTACTTCCCTCCGGATACTTGAAAACGTTTTTAAAACTAACTGAGGGCAGAAAAGTACTTACAATTGTTGAATACGGCAATGGGCACAGCAGCAAAAGTTATCCTCATACGGCAACCGTCAGATATAATTAAATTATTAGTTTATTGACTTTTTACAGGAAAAAACTAGCTAATTTCACCAAGATCTATTTAGCATTTTTGGTACGGGATTCTCTGTTATTAATTGACTTTAATGTACAGTATCGACATCAGGAACGGTCTGAAGCTATTTTTGTTCCCAACAACTTCTGTAAATTTCTTGGATAAAGTAATACGTTCAGAGGATTGAAGCTAATTATGTTTGATAATTATTGCTTCTTTTGGTAATTATAACAAAATTTAATTATTGCCAGTCTTTTCCCTATGCTCGTTACTTCTTATAATAAGACAAATAACATTTACGTGGTTATTAACTTCACCATTTATTTATTTTTATTTTTTCATTATTGATGATGTTATTCATATTATAACATGTTGGTTGTATACTTGATATCAGTATTATTATTGTGTTGGTTAAAATTGAAATAAAATTATACCTACAACACAGATTATAATTTCCCTATTAATAACCACATTGTTTATAGCTTTGTTTCCACTATTAATAAGATTTTCTTCTCATGAACAGATGAACTCACGTTATGATGATGCTATTGAAAGTATGGAAACTCACGATAATTCCTTTTTAAGCATGCTTTCACAACGCAACCGTGAAAATCCCCACGTTTCTGATAGCCAATTTTAATTTATTTTCACGGCTTGGACGCCGCGTTCCACTAAGCGTACTCAGCTCAGCAGCTCTGCACTGGCCCGTTGCCGGCAGTCGGTGTCACTTCTGAACGTTTACGACCGA
Source organism: Orchestia grillus (assembly GCA_014899125.1). Classification (NCBI taxonomy): domain Eukaryota; kingdom Metazoa; phylum Arthropoda; class Malacostraca; order Amphipoda; family Talitridae; genus Orchestia; species Orchestia grillus. Next base: position 2,948 of record VOMN01031238.1, read on the forward strand.
CCGTCACGGAACGCACGCAGCGCACGGCTGAGGCGTGGTCGATCGAGCCCCTTGTGCTGCACGTCCATGCGTACTAGAATTTATTGAATATGTTTATTTTTGAGTGTGTGGAATCTTAACTTGCTCATTAGTTTGATAATTAATGGGGCGTCAGCGTCACGGGCTTTTATGTTAACTTGCTGCAATTGTGAGAAATGGCTTCAGAAGAGGAGGCAAAAATGCTTTTTCAAATTCGAAATTACGATTCGGGTATTGGTAGTAAAATTGAAACTAAAAATCCTCTCTCACTGGATAGTAATAAAAGTTTGTGAGCGCTTTTGAAGTAACGCAAAGTGGGTTCGGCACTTTTAAGGCTTACATTTAATTTCTTAGCCGTAAAACACACCTGGCAATTAATTTCTTTTGTTGAAATTAAATCGAGACTCAGACGAATTAACTGCGTTGCATATTAAGGAGTTTATGATTATTATCAGGAGGAAATTGTGATTCATATGATTGACCATGGGACAAAACATTGGTGACTACAGTACAAAATAAAGATAGAATCAAATGTTAAAACCAGAGAGCATTCATTTCCGATTGCACTGCTTGATGTTCGTGATTTTACTTCGAAACAATCAGTTGGTCATCAGAACGGCAACTACGCGTTAATGTCACTTTTTATATGATTAATACTCTAACCTATTAGGAAAGATTACAATTAATTTGTATTAGGTAGGTATGTCTCAATGCATTCTCTGCTGTTACCAGACCCATGGCTCTGAAATGTGTTTTATTCTTCAGTAGGAAAACCCATGGCTCTGAAATGTGTTTTATTCTTCAGTAGGAAAATCCTTATATCTGCCAGTAAAATGGCCGGATCCATCTGCAGCACAAAAATGGGCCCTTGTCAGAGCTTGCCACTTAAGCCTTTGAGCTCTTTATCCTTCCGTAATGTCGACGCAAAATGAACGACCATTTCTACAAGTGCACTTTAAACACCCGAAAATTTGCAGGCCAAGAATATGTCAAGCGAAAGTCTACAAGCTCTACTGCAACGGAGCTTTGCTGCAGGGTTGTGGCAGTGTTCTTGTTGCAGTACTACTGGTAGTTTTCTTGTTGCAGCACTATTGGCAGTGTTCTTGTTGCAGCACTACTGGCACTGTTCTTGTTGCAGCACTACTGGTACTGTTCTTGTTGCAGTACTACTGGTAGTTTTCTTGTTGCAGTACTACTGCCATTGTTCTTGCTGCAGTACTACTGCCAGTGTTCTTGTTGCAGCACTGCTAGGAGTGTCCTTGTTGCAGTCCTACCCGTGATATGCATGTTGCAGCACTATAACCAGTGTCATTTTTTGCAGTGATGTACTAGTTGCAGCTGTACCTGCAGTGGCATGCTCGCTGGAGCACCATCAGCGGCGTACTAGCTGCAGCACCACCAGTAATTTTCCGTCCTGTAGCTCGACAATCCCTGTACTTGGGGCAGAGTTGCAAGCTGCGGTTGCTGCAGTTGTATAAATGCTGTACTCTCTACAGCTTTACAAACACCGTACTCGCTGCAGCTTTACAAACGCTGTACTCGCTGCAGCTTTACAAACGCTGTACTCGCTACAGCTTTACATACGCCGTACTCGCTGGAGCTTTACAGGCTTTACAGACGCTGTACTTGGTACATCTCGACATCCGCTTTACTTGCTGTGCAGTGCGCATCACAGAATTTATAGCTTTCGCAATCCCCTATGGAATTTATTAGCAGTGTCGCCTCCTGCTGCGAGACCTCACGAGTTGGCCGGTCGAGCTGCGCTCGGCAGGCCATTGGTCAGCTCAAGTCGCCGTCCCGCCAATAAATGGACGTCCGTCGAATCGTTCGAATTGGCGCCCTCCTGGGGTCTGCCCCTATAATTTTGATGTCCGCGGCTGACTTGCCGGCCGAGTTACTAGAGACTCAGAAATATTTCAGAGTGAAGCTGCCGAGAGAGCTTTGGTGGACTTTAAATTTGCCGAGGAAAATCTTTGAAATTTGAGACATTTATTGAAAGGAATCACCGCTTTATGTACTCACATGATTACAGGTTTACGTTCGGTATATTCTTGTAGATGTGGAGGCAGTTTCTATGCTGCCGGAATTTTATCATCGAACATTTGAGAATCGCCTCAAATTTTTCGCAAGATTAACTGTAGAAAAATATCGCTTGAATTATACGGGAAAAATTCCCTGATTTAGATTTCAGTTTGATACGTGAGATTCTGCATGAATTTTTGAAAGGATGTTAAAATGTTTTAAATTAGCCCTCAAAAATGATTTGTGCTTTTTATGCGCTTAGTCTCTTCCGTTCAAATTTTTTTGTTGGGTTTCCCTGTTAATTTTGCCCTCTCTGTAGACATCTCGAAAAAGTTTTAGCTGCTCTTTTAGCTTGACGTTCAAATTATTTCCTTGACGCGCTGTAAATTTTTTCATAAATGTTCAGAATTATGTGAAGCATACCCATGTCATGTTATTGCAATTGTTTTTCTCATTATATGTCTAACTAAAAGAAAAAAATCATATTGTACACACTTCATCACTACCCAAATGTTACGCTTTAATTCTTGACTATCAGGTAATCACGAAACATCTCAAATGAGCCACAAAAAAATATCCGATAAAATTCGTTCGTAAGACACAAGCAACAGGTGCTTCTTCCTACAAAGTGAGAAAAAGGTTTCCGCGAAACTCAGGTCCCAATTTGGCGAGAAATGCCGTGAAACATGAGCAGCGTGCGCTGCACATTTGCTGATTTTACTGCCATAGTTTTACAGTGCAACGCACGCAGTCTTGTCTCATTAACGAGGTGCAAAATGTATCGCTCTAAATACCCGTATTCATGCGACTGAGTTATCTGTGCTTCGAGCTGAATAAATCTGAACATAACTGAACAACAACACAATGACGCGTATATAGCGTGTTCAACTGGCGCGTGTATAGCGTGTTCAATTGACACGTATATAGAATGTTCAACTGACGCGTATATAGCGTGATCAACTGGCGTGTACAAAGTGTGTTCAACTGACGCGTGTATAGCGTGCTCAACTGGCATGTACATTGTGTGTTCAATGTTGTTCATCGTCTGGCCGTAACGTGCGTCCATGAACAATGCATCGTGGTACCTGTCGCCTTTATACGTGTTGTGTGAATATGAGGAGTTACAATTCTCGAGGACTGTTGAGAAGAATGTAAAGGTTAATGCGCTATTCCAGAGGCTACGTACATTTTCGTGGAGAAGAGTTCGAGTTTTCGTGCCAGGTGGACAATTGGAACTTCAGAGCCAGGTAGAAACAGATAGCAGATTTTGAGCATTATAGTATTTAAAAATATCGTCAGAAAACGGAACCACTGAAACGCTTCTCTTTTTATAATTAATACACATTTAATTTTTTCCAACATCAACAAGTTTTCTTCATCGTTCACCTCAAAATACACGCGAAAAGAAATTATGTAAAATAAAGTAAAATAACTCCTAAATTCGTGTCATTTTTTGCTGCTTGACAGTCTCATTATTATTATTATTAATTTATTTGTAATGCATTGGTCCAAATTTCATTGTGGTATCGTATTTCACCGTAGCAACGCACAATGCGGCCAAGTCTGGTGTAGGCACTTCATGTTTGAGGAGACGGCAACACGCGCGTCCGGTCTCGCGGACAGAACCACAACGAGACGCACGATGGTTCAATTTGACATTTTATCATGTGAGGCATGCCGAGCTACCACAACCTTATGAAATCAGTTGCTGTTTCATTGAAAATTAATGAAGCTCATTGCCTTCACTTTCCTCCGTAGTGAGCGAGAGCAATTGCAACAATCGAAGCAACGAAGTATAGAACCTTTCGTAACGTGGGTTGTTGTGCTTTAGCTAAAGCGCACTGTTCCGTGAAGATTAACCCTTTCAGAGCCATACCTTACCGTTAAATGAGGCTGCACAGAGTATGAACCTGTGTCGCGTTGCGTCATGTGAACTAAATCGAACTTTACGGTAAAAAAAATTCAGTTGATTTTTCAAATATTTCACTTTTGACATCGATTAAATCTGTAGGCGCTTAGATCTCGGAACGGCAGGAAGGGATGGGACAACTCTGATGTTGAATTTACGCAAATATTTAAACTAGAAGCCACCAAATTCTCAAGGTTATTGTCTTCACTACTGTCACGATTGAAAAGTGATTTAGGTATTGTATTTTCCGGAAACTCCATGGGGATCAGAGCTTTTGTATTTCTGTTTCGGCTTCCATTTTTAGCAACAGATGTTTGGAGTGAAACTTTAAAAGGATATAGCCCAAGACCTGCTGATGTTACTAATGATTTAATTATATATTGTAAATATCAACGATCGAAAATGCTTCACCTCTACAAAAAAATACATTATTTCCAAATTCTCAACTTTTTTTCAAAATATCTCCATCACTTCGTTGCATGAGCTCAAAGATATTTCTACCGGAATTTTCAGTCATTTTTGCTTCATTACGTCAGGCCGTTCGATCTTCATTTGCCTCTTGAATATTGACTGATGCTGAACAGCCCCTCAAAGCTCCTCTAGAGACCATGCTTTTCTAGAGGCTTCACTTCCCTAGAGCCTCCGTTTCTCTGAAGGCTTTGTCTTGCTTGCGCTCTTGCTTATCTGGGGCCCTGCTCCACTCTAAAGCCTTTGCATCTAAGAGCTCTTGGTTCCAGTTTGTTCACTCTAGACACTGTTTGAAGCTGTGTAAAGTGAACATATTGTATTCATGTTAACACACTAGGATGGAATAATGTTTTTTAACTACGTTACCTCTTTCAAGTTTGGTTTAATTCCCTACCACTAACAATGCACCCTAATTTCATGATTAGTTTATAGAGGATTAGTTACACCCGGTAATTCTAGCTTTGTTCCATGCTTCATTTTTGTTGTTCACTAAGTTTTGAGCATCAGTACGAAAAATGACGAAAAATCTTTTACAAAAACCTAACAGAAAATGGAAAATTTTATTTCGGCCTCATTTACATACTAAATGAGTGAATCGTAAGATCCTCTTCTGTTTTAAAATGTGCTACTTAGTGATTATGGTTTTCGCTCACCTGTATGGCTCAAGTTGTGCTCTTTGTGCACCGCAATACGTCGGTTTGACTTACAAGACACTTTATACGAAGGTTGGTGAACATTCATACAGTAGGGCATCCATACTTCTTGACATTGTAAGCCTGTTGTTTTAAAATTCCATATTACAATGCGTTATCACTCTGCGTTATCGTTCTAAGGTTATTAAATTTCTTTGATGTGGAAAACATAAAAATCAAGGTTTACCTCGTATTTTGAAAACTATATTGGAAATGCTGTAACCGTCACTAGATAAAAATACCGAACTTTTCATGCACTTATCCTGAATCTGTTTAAAAAGTTCATTTTGTCAGGTTCTAGGTAAGTTCTAATTATATATTTCTTTATGTGATTAGGGAAAATAGAATATATAAAAAGGGAATATTATATGATAACGATAAAAGAGAACAGAGAAAGGATCATGGAACAGGAACCGTTCTGTGAACGTTCCTCCCTTCACCTTTTTTGCAGTACAACACCTCGTGCATCGCCTTCAGTAAAATATGACTGAATATTAAATGAACTGGGCTATCCCATTTTTGATAATTTTTTATGCAAATGTGTATCAGGTGTGCACAGTTTCACATATTTAATGTGTATTCTAATGTTGTGTCTCTTCAAGCACTGATATTATTTAGTTGAAAAGTTTTTTTTCAAATATTGGCATACCCGGTATGACGCATATACCGTGGGTATATAAAAAATTATATACGCATACTAAGAAGTGGAATTACATACGTATATTAAGGAGTGAAATTATATACGCATATTAAGGAGTGAAATTATATACGCATATTAAGGAGTGGAATTACATACATATATTGAGTGGAATTACATACGTATATTAAGGAGTGAAATTAAATACGCATATTAAGGAGTGGAATTACATACACATATTGGGCAGTGAAATTGCTAACATACATTAAGGAGTGGAATTACATACGTATATGAAGGAGAGAGGAATTAGGTACGTATATTAAGGAGAGGAATTACGTACGTATATTAAGGAGAAGAATTGCGTACGTATTTTAAGGAGAGGAATTGCGTACGTTTTTAAGGAGAGGAATTGCGTACGTATTTTAAGAACCGCGAGTGGAGAATCTTTGCTCTGCGCATCTGCCTCTTACATTTATTTTGACCTCGAACTTGAGCTGCCGATAAGCCAGTTCATCACAACACTGCGGGGGGAAAACATAGAAGTTCGAGGACGTTTTATCGGTGTTTTTGGTGTGCTTAACTGACGGCATCGCACGCAGGCTTGAGAACCAATTTGCGGAAGTGAGTCTCGGTCCCGCAAGAAGGCACTGGGTGCCGGGGCAATTGGGGCCCCCCAAGCGATCTCTCCCTCTAAAACCTGAGCGACGACTTTAAAACGGCGGCTTCGGGGAACTTTCAGTACCTAGAAATTACATCGCGAAAGATGAGAACGAAGCACAAACTGGCTGATTAATTTTCTAATAATATTTTACGCTAGAGTGCAAAGGGAAAATAACTTTCGACGCTAAAGTTTCAATGAAATGAGAGCGAAGTACCATGTTGCTGATTAAATTTTCAAGTAGAGTGTCTCCACGAATACAGAAGCAAAATATTTTTTGATACTAAGGCTTCACAATCGTGAACTTAATCACCATTAGTAATAGTCGAGGCGCAAAGAAAACTACGAAAATGAGCAGAAAATTGAACGACTGTTGCACGTAATCTCGTGGCAAATGAATCCCGCTTGCTGAGCTTTCACGCGCAGTGAACCTCCCGGACTCGCGACCCGAAAACACTGGTTACAAGCCAGTCAGAAACTTGGTACCATTTGAGACCTTCGTGCATTAGTGATGCCAGGCATAACTTCATGAATTACTGTTCGTGGATTGAAATTCTTATAAATCGATGTCAAGATGAATTAAGGACTCGTAAATTACAGCACTCGGTGCAGTTTGTGTTCTCTTGAGATTCTCTCGATTGGTCGAAAGTTTTGTGATCACTAAGGCCGTTTAGTGCAGAGATCCAACGATTCTCTTTCCCAAAATTGCGATTCAAATATTTCTGAAGCGAGATAGTCGAGATGCCTTTCCGCAGCCAAGCTCTTTGTTTGCTTTACCGCCTTCCCAAAATAAATTGACATGCCCCTGTAAAATGTCGACTACTTGTCTTATGTATGAACATGTACGGAAATCTGAGTCTACATTACCCGGCAGAACTTCTTCATTGGAAAGGGAAGATTAGGTCAACGATTATTCAAATGAACCCAAGGTGTTACTGGCCAGTGGTCCCTTCTTCAAGCCCTTACCTCGAGTTCAAATATCCGATCACGCTTCATGGCCAGATTCTGAATCTTAAATATTTATCCCAATTTCAAGACTAAATTCTGAATCTCCAGTTACATAAGTAAAATAATTTCACTGAAAAACCTGCCGTAGGGGCGAGTTCCTTAAATCACATGCAGAGTCCAAACAAATTCGACTGCGTTACGTGCTCGACTTCGTCAACAGAGGTACACTTGTCGCCCGCACCAACGGGCTAAAGCAAGGAGTCCGGTAATGCTGGACCAGCAGGCAACGTCACACAATGTTTTCAGAAGCATGAAGCACTCTCCTGCAATCCAAAAAGATTTAACTGCAATTTTTCGAATCACACTCTGAGATCGACCAAGTTTTACATATTCAGATACCCAAATTATTCTGAAGTCCGTAGCAGCGAGGTCCGTTTTATGCGAGTGTCAACTATACCAATGTAATGGAGATGAATTTACCTCAGTGAATTTACCTCCTCATAAATTTCGATTGCTTGAATATTTTGAATCTGCTTTGTCTTATACCATATCACATTCAGGGTATCTGTTTTGTTGTCGCTTCGTGCTCAATAGCTTACGAAAATACCACTTCTCATACTCCAAAAAAAGATTATCCCACATTCTTTTTATTCGACCAGGCACGACATTGCGCGTGTGAAAACACAAACTCTAAACTGTCGTCTCTGAATGCAGTTGTGCAAAGACCGTGGATTTCACGAGCTTTGTGTGACTGAAAAAATCTGATTGCTTTATAACCATAGTATATTATCGAGGGTATGTTCGGAGAAACTTTATCTCAAAATTACAGGAAAGCGCTGCTAGTCATCACACGGCTCCTGCAGGTTCAAACTAAGCCCCTTTTATGTCACTTATCCTGGAGAAGCAAAGTTTCAGCAAAGGCTCAAAAACTGCGCCGTTTGAGCGATCAAACAAATCCTGCTAGCCTCCAGCATTTTTTTCTGTCTCTAGTTTCATGGGCCTATAGAAGCGAAGCTGTAATCACTTTTTTAGTGGCTGTGCATTTAAAAGTTTCTGCAAAATTCCCCTTACTCAAACTTTATTCGCGATTTTCCTCCGCGTTTCTGTTTGATAGGTTTTAAAGCTCAAAGGAGTTTTTGTTGATACATTTCAAGTTTCAATACCTTAGGATAATGATTAATGTTTCTTCATCAGCTGCTACACATGAGCTCTTTGCATGCAACTTACGGAATCTTTTGGCGTGAATTTTCCGAAATGGCATTATCATATTTTCTTCAGTACACTGAAATGAATAGAATAACAGCTACAGTGATACATTTCATTTATGTTAGGCGTATATTAAAATGTAAAAATTTTCCCCGAAAATATCGCTCTTAATTAAAATTTTAAACTCACATTCATCTCAAGTACACATTAAGAAATAACCATGGTTCGTGAGGACGTGGAAATCGATATATATATATAAAAACGTAAATTTACATTCATGTCTAATTACAAGAATACGTTTAGAAGCACATAGTCTCTTTTTTCGAAACGAACATCGCTTAGAGCGCTATTGCTGTTTCCATAAAATCAAAATACGGTAATCGCTAAATAAACAATTCAAATTCAGGAATGACGTAAACTTCTACTCACTCTTCTCCAGCAGCCTCCCAATTGAGTTTATCAATAGGCTCTTCTTTACTCGTGGATAAACTATGACATCGATCTGCCTCTACTTTGAAAGAACAAGGCGGAAAGACTCGAGTATAGAACACTTTAGTAGCGTGAATGTGCTTGATAAACCGAGCAAGCTTTGGGTGCCAAATAAATTCTACGATACGGTATTCTAATGGCAATAAATTGGAAGGCGAGGGTCTCGAGGGGAGCGAAACTTTACGGAAATTCAAATGAAGGACGACGCACTAAATCTGGGTCACAGCCCTCCTCTGCGACTCACCGGTCGGGACCTCAAGTGGGCTCAAAACATTTCTGCGCGTAATTTTAGTTATTTAAGTACGCGTGAGTGGAGTGCCGTTAGATTACGCGCGCAGGTGTCGCTGTATGAGTCCCTGTGGTCTCCAGCTTGTGGTCGCAGTGTTCGGTTAAAATATTAAGTTATAATATTAGCTGTGTTATTTCTGGACACTGGAGCGTGCTAAGATGACAACTGAAGCTGCTTGAGCTCGGTCGTTGACATTTGCATCCGATTATAAAAGAGAAAATGCTGTACTGTAGAGTTTCAATGTTTCTCTTATACCCGTTATATGAGTGTTTCATAATATATCTTACGCTAGTCTCTTATAAGTGTTCCAGCGTTATTTCTGATGCAAGCCTCATGAGTATCCTATACTTAATCCCCTTCTTAAGACCTGATTATGTAAAACGTCCTGTACATTCTTTATACGAGCCTTCTCAATATATCTTTACCAGCCTTTATGGGCCTGAGGCTTATGAATAAATATCCCATCTACATTCTTCAAGAGGCTGCAAATTACAGCTACAATAGCAATCACTGACGCTTTTTCAAATTTTCCACTCATTAGCATCTTTCATGACCAGGATTCACAGCGATAATGAAGTGACGCATCGGCATTGCATTTTTTCGGCACGGGAAGTGCGGGTGAGAAATCATGCGTGAAATTACAGGCCGTCATGCCTCGCTGCATTCATGGTTTCGTCATTTTCAACAGGAATGACTTCACCGAAGCATGACTGATGATCATCATTATTGATGAGGCAAAATTTGTGTGCATCTCGTTTGAATGATGCTCAAGATGAGTGCTTGGTTGTAAATGCATATTTCTGAAACTTTGTCCTCATGGAAGAGAGAGAAGTTTTTCGGTTTTTGTATGAAACATTGAATTCTGATTCCAAAAATCTTCGTATTCCAAATTTATTTACCTAGCGTATCGGTTCTGTGATTAGGTAGTTCTATGAGGATGACGCGCGTAGGGGTCCCACAAGCTCGTAATGAGGAGGGTTGTCGAAGAGGTTCAGAAAACTGTAACCGCTACTGTACCGGAGTAGTTGAATAAGATGTGGAGTAAGTGTGAAGGTGTTGCTGCGCTCAACTTTCTTTGCACGGCTATTTGGGCTTAGGAAGACTTCCTAGATTACATTTTCCCTCTGGCGGCGGAGAAAATGGTTACCTTCAGCTATTGGAAGTCCAGACCAGGGTACACTCATTGGTCTGGACAACGCATTGTATTCTCTTTACGCAAAAGAAATTTCTCACGCTCGTGTCGAGAACTGAGCATTTCAGTTTCAGGTATGAATATTTCTCCATAACTCATTCAAGGTAAGTAGCATTCATCAGCTAGCATGAAAGTTTACCACGAGAAACACGCGTCTAAGTTGGTTCGCTTTAAAAGGAAAAACATACGAAAATTTAATGCTAAAATGTGTAGAAATGTATCTGAAATCTCTTGCACAATATTCATTATGAATACAGAACACGATTCATTATTCGCTGAGCAGATTTATATTTTAGACGACCTGTTTAATTACAAACTGATAAATGAAGGCAAAACAGAGTAATTTCTTTTAATGCCCCACTCTACTTACGTGATGTTTATGCCAGCTAGATATACAACGGGTATTTCATTCGATACTTGAAACACAGGGTTTGTGTACTCGGGCTCAGTACGTTCTTGTACCGTACGATACATAACATATATTTTACTGTATTATTTAACGTAGCTCACTTCCCTCAGCTCATGTTCGGACGCCCAGTAACCGAATAAAGTTTTTGGTACTTTTCGAATTCTTCTCCCACGTGGTTTCTTAATAAGATGGAGAATTAGTTCAATAAGTTGGCTTCTCCTCAAAAGCAACAAATCCGGAGTGTCTCATTTCTTTCCTCTGCAAGAAAGTTCTACTTCTTTTACAGAATCATTTACTGCCGTGTGGTTTCAGTAACTAATGATGTTCAACGTTATTTATGTGACACATTCGCTGTTTTAATCATTTATGCTATTTTTTCACTTCCACCTTCCGACTCTTAAAGCTCCTGTTGAATTCATTACCAGCCGAAGTCGTCAAAGTTCGTTAATATTTATGAATGCCTGTTCTGTAATTACGGAAGGATAATCAAGTCATCCGCAAACAGAAGCTTTCTGATGTGTGTAACTGAAGCTCATTTCCTGGAAAAGCTGATGCAGGACATAGCCTTTTCATGTCTGCTTAAAATTAGAGAACAGGAAATCTCAAAATTAGAGAACAGGAACATCTACCCTAGGCCGTGAGCCCCTAGCGGTCCCAGAGCCGTCCGATGGCTGCGGGAAAGAGAAATGTATTTGCTGTGATTTCTGACTGTTGTATTGGACACAGGACTCTTTCTTACGATTCCATGGATGAACTTTGGCTTGCGGATTCACAGACCTTTCGTAGTAGCCCTCAATCCTCATAAAATATACGCAAAGGTTTTGTTATTTCAGAAAAACCCTGGACAATGTTGCCAATAAAACTTCCCCACAAAACATATCACGTAGTTCTTTACAAATTAGGAATGAATTTTTTGAGAAATTTATAAATTTTCAAGGGCTAGGACGGTAGCGAAACGGTTATTAAGACAAAGCTATAAAAGGCAAGTTCTTTGACCTGCTCTCTCTCGAGAGCCTCAATGGCGATTCCAGCGCGGCGATCAATCACGAAGCGGCTGCGCGAATTTTGGCGTAGATTTGACGTGGATTTGCAGCTACCGCCGCCCACCGTTGGCACGCCAAGACCTGGCAAGTCAGGACTTGGCAGGGCGTGGCAAGACAGGACAAGGTTTGGTAGGTCATGGCAGAATAACACTTGACGAGTTAAGCCTTGTCACGGCCGGGTTTGATAAGCTAAGGTGCAGTTGGGAAATCTGCTGCCCAAAGTTTAGGGCAGCAGAGTAAGATATGGCATGGTCGGGATTATACGCGCGTTGTTGTTCACATTTTGGTTTGACTTGCGCACGACTTGACACGTTCAGGATTTGGCAGGACTTGTCTTGTCAGTGCAGGGCTTAGCAGTACTGAGCCAAGGCTTGCCAGGTCTCAAGTGCTCTAGTCCTCCGACAAGAAAAGCGTTCAAGGCATCACTTCCCTTCACTCTCCTGCAGCGGAGAGCTGCTCTTCACTCCCCTGCAGCGGAGAGCTGCTCTTCACTCCCCTGCAGCGGAAAGCTGCTCTTCACTCCCCTGCAGCGGAGAGCTAGTGTTCGAATCGCAAGAAATTTATCGTTTTTGGCCGAGCCGCGTTCATTTGATGTGCTCTGTTACTGACGATAGAGTGGTTCTCTTTCCCGTGTGAGGAAATGTCGTGAATTTTCAAAGTTAAGATGTTTCCTGTCATCTTTTCAAAAATTATTTATATGATTTACTAAAAATTTGTTTATCCAACTAAAAGGGCACAGAATTTGTGTCATCAAAAGTGAGAGAAATTTTTCGATATTGTGCACTACATACTTAATCATATGTTACTCACGAGTTGTTGTAAGCTGTGCCAAATAACGGCAGTTGGAATTGGATTCCAAAACTCATTTCAATGTTGAAAATATTACACACATGACACTACCGGTGAAGCGTCTAAACTTTCCACGCTGCCAAAATGTCTTCCAAAAAATGCAAATTTGAAAACATTGATTACATTTGCTTCCATTCTAAATTTATATCCATAATGAATGAAGAACACGTCATTGCGATCGCATTTTAAAAAATACGACTATGACGGCCTGCAAAAGAAATACAATAACTCCAATGCAGATCCTTATACATGAATTTTTTTCTATGCAAAATGTTTAGAGCATAAAATTGTCAACTATTTACATTTTGTTTGGTCAGTGAATATATTTACATATGTTCGAACGTAAAAACACTGTCATTTAGAGACACACTGACGGTAAAAGACCTTATCTGTTTACTAAGTTACTAAATTAGTGCATTTTTACTAAATTTCCAATCGGCTTGCACTAATTCGACAGTACCAACCTACCAGCCCCAATTTACCTCTAACAGTTTACCAGCTTCTTATGATCATGGTTGATTTGAAAGGAATATACCTGAATGTCTTCGGCTTTTATAGCTTTCTTTCCATGGACTGGTGGAATTCTCAGCACAGTGGCTTTGCTAGAAGCAAGTTTTAGACTAATCGAAGGTTTATTGGGGTAGCAAAAGTTTCTTAGTTCTGAAAGGTTCTTTTGTTCATAGACTGACGAATGTGTTGTTCTTCGAAAGCTAAAATTTTAATTTTTGTAGCCCCACGATGGGCTAAATGCTCTTTTTTTGGTAAACTTCGAATTGAAAGCAGTTTTGTGTTTGGAGCAACATGAAAGCTTCACCATTCTGAAGTGAGCTTGCTTTGGAAAGAGAACAATATTAAAGGATAGGAGCAGTACTAGCATTCGATGAGATAAAAATATTTTTTAATTACATTCCTAAAGAGATTCTCCTGAAAAAGCTTCATACTCAAACAACTAAGAGTAACAGAAAAAAACAAGTAGTGCAGGTGTGCATAGTGTACATTGGCGTGTTTGCACGAGGAACCAAGAATGAGGCTGGTAATTTGCCACAGATTTTTTAATTCGAATTAACACCCAATGTGAATTAGGTTGGACAAGACTGCATGCACGTGTTCCTTAGGAAAAATTTTGTGTTCTTACATGATCCACTTGAGTGGATGCCCTGCCTATATCGGTACGATATCAAAGAGCCAGGTGTATCATACTATTGATATTTGAGATACACTACATTAGAACTCAAATTTATGCTATGAAAGTTTAGGCTGATGCCAGTCAGTCATGTAAATTTTGTGACCTAAAATATCAAAAACAATGAAAGGTAAAAAATGAAGATAAAGCAAATTATCGCTCTTAAAGCTTGAATAATCTCTTTCGTTTAACTATTTATCAGAAAATGCTGCTAAAATTATCAAAACGAACTAATTCATCAAAGAAAATGAGTTACGTTATTTCTATACGCATGCCAGGAAGCTCACGGTGTGGAGCTACCTACATAGCAAATTTTAAAACATGTTTCTGTCTTTACCCTGGTGAGGAACTCAGAAGACTCCCTTCAGAAACTTGCTCCAAGTTATAGCTCAAAAATTCTTCTTTATTCTGAGGGCAAAAATGAGCTTAAAAAGTTTAGACCGCTTATGTAGAATGTGTTTCCGAATCTGCGTCACGTCGTTGGGCGGATAACGAGCGCAGGTGGGCCGATATTTCTGGACTTCTGGCCAGAGAAAAGACCCGACTTCGCTCCCAGCAGATCTGCCCGAGGGCCGAAGCTGGACCCTCAGTCGATTGGGGTTCAGCTAAACGACGTCTGCTAAAGAGTGAGTGGGTGGTTTTTATGATTATGTTTTGGTTCCAGTACGTTGTTTCAGTCCCTCTCAGCCAAAGAAAATGCCAGATGTTCTGCTTAAAGTCGTTTTTGTTTGTTCTGACCAAATGATTCTTTGGTGGGTTGGTGATCTTTGTTCCCTTGTTTAGCTTCCAGTAGTTTTTGTTTGTTCTAGCTAAAGGATATGTGATTCTTGTGAATGCATTACGTTTCAAGTGCATACATAGTTTTGATTGCTCAACCCAAAAGATATGTCGTGTCAGTAGAGGACTCTTGTAAATGCATTTTGTTTACAGTTTTGTCTGTTTTAGCCAAGCAACGTCTGCCGGTGTTCTTGTTCACGTCAGGTTTTTGAATTCATGCAAACTACGTATATTGGTTGGTAAACCAGGCGTTTGGATTCACATGCGGTTTTTGGATTTTTGAAATTATATTTGCTGGCTGATGAGTCACATTTCTTATAATACTCTTTATAATTCAAGAATGTTAGATTCTGCTAAACTTATGCTCTATTATTTGAGAACTATGAGTAACTATCGTATTTCCTAAGTCTTTCATCAGAAATGACTGGATCATTTATATTCTTTGATATTCTTGTCTCTAGATGAAAAAAACGTCATGATTCGTTGACGTTGAGCAGTTTTTAGCATAGGTTTATTTCTGTAAAACATTTCTAGTCATGAAAGTATCACTTGAACTTCTTTGATTTTTCTTACATATTTGACTTGAAATTCCCAATATAAGCCGATATTAAATTGACTTACAGGTAAGGTAAGGACTTAAGTTATACGTCGCATGAGTTACGCGCACTCTGTAGTACGTGCATCTCTCAATTTAAAAGTTTATTCATTATGTACTGGAATGCTTCTGCAATTTTTGCATATTGTTCTTTACATCTCGACCGCGTGTCCATTCTGCGAGTCTTCGAATAATTAATCCGGATCATTTTCGAGCAATGCACTCCCACTAACGCACCCTTTATCAGTTTCAAGAGCTGCACTCCCATTAACGCTCCGATCATCAATTTCGAGCGTTGCACTCTCATTAACAACCATAGGATTAAGTTTTCAATGAAATTAACCTTACAACGGAGCCCACAAAAAAGGATCCAACGCACGCGTGTATGTGTAAATACTACATTTGCTGAAGTACTGCAAAACTGATTTGAGTTCAGTGCGCTTACATCCTAAAGGTCTGATGTGCATTCAAACATTGTGAACAGAGGACATTTTTTTGAAAAGTTTGGTCGCGGGGGAGAGATTTGCTTACTCGCTCATGGTTACATATTTCCTGTAACTCTTTAACAACTGTACGTACAACTTCCCTTCGGATAATGTGAAAAAATATTTTTAGCTATGCATTACAAATATAATTAATTGAAACATAACTAATGTAGGATATGAGGATTCATGCTGAAACCAAAGACCAGAGAATGATTTACTTGAGTCAATACCTAGCCTACGTCGGTACGATATCAAAGAGCTAGGTGCATCTCACTGTTGCTACAATATATAATTTTCATTCGAATGGGGCACTTCCTTTTAGCCCGTCAGCGAGCTCACGAATGCTGCGCTCGTCATTTTCTTTTCGTTCCAATGTAAAATATAAATTCAATTGATCTGTAGCTCTTCCTCTTGATTGCAAGGGTCCACAAAAATACATATACAGTTTTGCGGTGGTTCTCTAGAAAACCACCCCCTGCAACTTCTTTCATTCCTTTCATCACTTTTATTTGAGCTAAAATTTCACTATTTAACTTCATTTCATTCAATGTTAGCGAACTAATTATGACCGTAGAATTGTTGCTTTGTCACTGCGGCAGTGTTTCAGTGATCATCCCCATTAAAAATTAACGCATTTACGTGGTCGGGTTTAGGCAGTCGTTCGCAAGGTTAATATTTTTCTGACGTATTCTGTTATAGTTTGCTCAGGTTATTTCCATGGACGAGAGACTGGCGAGTGGTTGCATGCAGACCTCTGAAGTGATGACCCGATGCAAAAACATGACGCCACTGCACTGCTGCTGCGCTGCTGGTCAGGGAACCCTGCGAAATTTACGTCTTCGATTATTAGGAGGGCTATTGGCGTGACGGGAACTCCGATGGCATCTCGTGACCATGACTCTTTTTTCAGTTTCATGCCCAATATGCAAGGCTTGGACGTACGATTATTTGAATAAATCTTTTTTGGTGCGTTTTGAGAACTCCAAGCTCTGGTTTGGGGTAAGCAGAAAAGGTAGCTCAGAGAATATATGTTTATTATAATATATAAACAGAACAGAACAAAATTAATGATGAACAAATGTATGAACGAATGTATTGGACAAAAAATTTATCTATACTGAAAATAAGTTTTTAGTATTTAGTGACTTGACCTTTATTTGTAGTAACAGCATGGAGACGATTATTGTGACAAGAAATTAACTTTTGAATCACCATTTTCAGTACCTTGTTCTATTTTTGCATGCTGATGATCCTCAAATCAGCAAGGTTCTTTGAACTGCTTCTGTGCACGGCAGTTCAAAATATTTGCCCCAAATTGTGTTTGGGATTGAAATCAGGCGACTAACCAAGCTAAGGAAGGTTACTTATTTTCTCATTTGCGAATCATTCTTTTGTTAGTTCTACCCTGTGTTTAGGGTTATCGTCTTGCTGAAAGTATGACGGGTTGGCACGGGCTCAGTCGTCACCTCAAACAGCATACAGCGTCGACGGTAATTACATGTTTGATGATATCGTACGGAAATTTTTTTCTTTGTGTTTAATTTGTAGTCCCACGGGATACCTTGGCGTTAATGTGGTAGTTATCTCTTCAAACACTAACTCTCAGCATCAAACAAATTGTAACACTAGTCGGGCAAGGAAATGGAGACCGAGGGATTTTCATGAAGGCATTTATGTAGGTCGAACAAAACGATACCCGCCCTGAGTCTCGCTCTACAGGTCCGCTGATGGTGGTGGTGGGTCAGGGAGAGGGAGGATTCGGTCCCGCGAATGCCCTAACACGAGCAAACTTTGAATGTAAAGAAAGGAAAACTGCTTCTGATGACGTGTGATGAGGCACACAATCTGCGCCGGCGCTCGCACTTCCTCTTTAGCCCCATTTCAGGGGCCCAGATTGGAACAGCATAATGAGGGCCCTAAAAAATCGCATGAAAGTCTAGAGGGGAAGATTTTGAGAACGCGCACCAGATGTTTATGAGGAGCAGGGAGGACTGATCTTGGAAATACTGAGCTGGAAAAGCAGAATGCGTCACGGATAATACGTTGAGAATGAGTGGGCTATCGGTGGAGGTTAGGAAACGGGAAATTAAATTTTGCGCGATGAACTTTGGGAATATTTAAGAAGTTCAGCGCTATAAATTTTAATTTTTTTATCGGAATGAGTAAGCTGATAGATGAAGGAACTCTCACCGCCTGATGTGGAACTACTCAGACTTCCTCCTTAAAAAAAAAGAAATACCTGAAAGCACACGTGGCAGTGGCAAGGAATGAAGTTTTTTCCTTAGGGATAAATTGTCGTCGAACAGAAGCATAAAAAAAATCTGCCAGAGGTTCTCGGGACCAATTTTCACAGGTTGCAACACCTGAAGAAATATTTGGGTCGTACAAGAACTCTGCAAAAAGTGGGAAACTCATCCGTCTTTCTAGAAGGGCGATTGGGGAGATGCCGTGAGTGTTTCCTGTCCGATATATCGACGCCTTCTCCGTCCTCTCTCTTTCAACGGACACTTTTTCGAAATTTAATATCACGGTTTTAGTTTCGCAAGGTGACTCTTGCGTGGCTGCCACACAATGCTCTCGACAGACTTGCTTCGCTCCATCCTCCCAGGAACAAGATATGGACTGAATACTTCACAATATATGAACTGAATATTTCAAGTTAAATTTCAGTTAGTGCGTGGATGCAGTCCAATCGACCCTCTGTGTGAGCTTCCGTGATATTGCAGCTTAGTTATAATATTCAAGAGGAGTTGTGCTGAGAAATTTATTTTATAATTCTGTTCCTTCTCGGTCGCTGAAATGTGAGATTCAATCACCTCACATCTAGGTTGATATTCTTTTAAAATATCCTCAAACATTTTTCTTCAGCTGATAAAGGTGTTACAAACGAGCGATAGCCGCTATTTATGGTCTAAAAAGAGCGTCTTTGCCATGAAAATATTGATGCTTCCCTGAAGATGACTGCATTCGCTTCGTGGGAGCATTAGAGCTGGTTTAGTTTTTGCTTTAAGCTAATCCTCGTTCGAAATATTTTCCGCGATTGAAAGTTTCATCCGCTTTAGCATGTGAAAGCAAGTGTGACCTTCGCTTGACTTTTTCTTCTAGGGTCTTTTTTCATAACGTTGACGGTAATATTTTAGCATTAACTCACGAAGTACTAAAGTTTAATATTTTCATGAAGAAGACGTGAAAATTCACCTTTATTCCTCGGGAAAGAAATGACAACAACCGATTTTTTGCTATCAACGTTCAACTTGAGTTCTGTTTCGAATACGAATGATTACTTACTTAACAGGTACATACAAGCATACCATAGGTACGAGTGCATCAAAAGTTCGAGTGTATCTTAAGTACGGGTAGACGTTAGGTTCGAGTACATCTTAGGTACGAGTATATCGTAAGCTCGAGTAAATCTTAGGTACGAGTATATCGTAAGCTCGAGTAAATATTAGGTACGAGTATATCATAGGTTCGAGTACATGGTAGTACGATCACCTCATACATAAGTAGGAGTATTTCTCAATAATGAGCACTGACAATAAAGGTGAGCTCTTTGTAGGGCGCTAATGGATACGAAGTTTTGTACAATGGAGATTTATTTTATACAATGCAATGTATTCGCACTAAATCTTTAATTGACCTTTTTCATGTACAGTTTCCGAACAACAAATGCCAGCGACAAGTCAATTAAAAATCTCATAGGATTCCGGAAACCATTGTGAATTAGTGATACAAAGCACAAATTCATGCATTATTATTTACGGTGTAAAAAACTCTCCCTCATTCGAGTCTCTGGGAAGAACAACTCGCGAATGGAGAGCTACGCTGCAGTGCAGCTCGTCTTATTATTCCTGACTACATTTTAGTTATTTTAAACATCGAATTAAAATATTTGAGGACAAAATAGAAACTTCAATTTTCCCCATTTATGGCGCTTCTCCACACCATTAAAGTTAGGAAATCAGAAACTTTCGTTTATGCCTTAAAATTCTTCAACGTCATTTTGAAGGCTGAAAAACGAAAATTACCCTGGGAACTGTAATTCATCGTCAGTTTTGAATTCGCCGCTGTAATTTCTTTTCCACGGTGTCTTATTTTTGGTGCGTTCGCTTCTCATTTGAAATTCCGTGTGAAAATCTTCCTAAGATGGTCTTAGGAATTTGATTTTACCTCAAAAAAGTTTATATTTCTGCGGCTCCATCTCTTTGACTTTTACAAGTCCTATTTCATTCCCCCTTTGACTTCTCGATCTTTTTAAACGTGCAACTCTTTTGAGGTTTCTCTTGCCTTTGTTCTTCAAAACGACGACTGAAAACAAAGAGTAAAAAGCCTCGCTTTACATGGATCCCATTCCTAGAAGTTGCGTTCATTTGACCATCTCCCAATGGTTTAATTTCATTGGCTTTATTTGTATGCTGACGCGTTTTCATTTTCTTCACAAATATTTCTAACACTAAAAGCATCAGTGGTGCCGATGTTAGCGGAAAAACAAGGGTCATGAAAATTTCATCCCTAAAAAGTTCCATGAATTTATTAGGGGATGAAGTTCCTGTTTTCACCACAGAGTGGGCATGCAGAGTAGAGTTTTTATTCGTACCCTGTGTACAAAGTAGTATATTAATTTCGTTACATCATCTAATAAACTAGCTGAATATTGCAATAAGATTCATTCTTGTACTGTACGTAGAAATTATGTCTGTTTTTACAACACGATTACCCAACACTGATTCTACTTCTGATTACAAGTTCCTAACTCTGACTCGCAATTCTCCTAATCATCGGGAATACATCTCGATAATTATCGGCGGGTTCTCTACTGGCATTCCAATTTCAATTCCTACTTTCCTAAAATCCGACCCTAATTCTCAGTAGTTGAATTCGATTAGAAATATTCGAGCGAATGTTTTGCTTCGGTTACATCCGTTTTCAAATTCTCTCTTCAGGCTGGAAGGTCCGCTGGAGTGCCAGCCCTGACGCCGCAGAACTGCCTCAGCTATGCTGATTTGGAGGTTCCAGGAATCCTGGATACGATGGGAGCATCTCTCGTGCGACTTGTCATTCTCGAGGCCTTGGTTCGCTCACGGGACAATTGAGTCGTAAATCTAGAGTTCGCGGGCAGTTGGGGCTGAAAATGAAAGCATTATTCACAAGGGATGATTTTAACGGTACCTACTGCGCGAAAAATGTCTTTACGATGCTCCTTTAATCCTGAGTGAGACAAAATTTGCAAAAGTAGATGCACCGAGAAATTGGACCTACTCCTTTATTATATTTATGAACAGGTTGATCGAAGTGAAGGTAACGCTCGAGCTGATTTGGCTTTGAAAGAATAATGGGACCAAATTACGTTTGGTCATCGTTCGGTGTTGAATGAATTTTCTCTGATATCCTGAATCCACTTTTGACCGTCTTATGCACTTCAAAATCAATACTATAATTATTTCTAGGGCTGGGAAACTGAACAAGACAAATGGTAATGGTTTCTTTATCAATAATTCTATTCAAAAAGGCTTAAATTTCCAGATAAGATGTGGTCCACAGTTGACTTCGAGCAACGGAATTGAGATTGTTGCAATAGTCTAAAACAATTACTGATGAGGTAACTGTAAATAATTAAAAATATGTGATATTAGCGGAAACGCACCCGTTAGTAACGAGAAGTTCAACATTTAATTGCGTGTCCTTTTTTCTCCCGCCATTTTGTATAAGTTTTATTGTCAGTCTACCTTGGTCAGTGAGCTCGCCAGTAAGAACTTCTGTAAGACAATTATTTTTATTTTTGTGACAAATGGTCATACTCGTGTTCGAAATGTTCATACACGTATTAGAAATGCTCATGCGAATTTAGTTGCATCTAGGAAGTATTAAATTTAATGTAAATGTAAATTTATTTCTCGTCCTCATTGTAGATTTTTCTATTACTACCTAATTACAGGAATACATTCCTAGTTTCATTTACTTTGATCTAGATTCCAATCAATGACCTGGTAACTGACCTAGAGTCAAAGCTATTGATATTCTCCATGTATTAAAAATATCATATTATACACCTGATTGATGCCTTAACAGAGGAACTATTTCGATTAAGCTAAATATTTAGTCTGAATTGCAGCGGCTCACCGGCAACTACATTCGTGCATCGGGAAATACAGTTTTTTTAAAACATGGGGCACGTAGGAATATTCAATACCTTCTCTATTATTGAATGCATTTAAAAAACGAATTATTTATGAAATCCTGAAAATTACTGGTTTTGTTCTGATTACTTTTTATAATAATATTCTTCATGTGCGGTCCACCTGAGTGCAGACAGAAAGCGGCACACCTACGCAGGCTCTTCATTACGGCGCTGGTGAGACCAGGTTCAATTCGCTGGATTTATTTCTCGATGGATGCCTTAAACTGGTCTAGATTTTTTTTATGGTAAATTCTTCATTTCAACTACCACCAAAGTAAAAAATTCGAAAGTGGTAGGTCAGGCGACGTAATTGGCTATTCGACATTACCAAATCTTGAAACCAATTTTCCCGGAAAATTTTCACGCAGAATACTCATATTCACCGTAGTCGTAGGGCACGTGTTTTTTTATCGCAGACTGTGTATCTAGTCTGTGTCAATGCCTGCAAAAAATTTTCCCGTCTCTCTCTGCTTAATTCCGAGAAGCTTGACATTTGCGAGAGCTGTGGCGTCCACGGTGTATATATTTGGAGTTTTTTTCAGGCATTAGAGTCGTCAAGTTCCGTTACTGTCTTGAGTATTGTCGGGGGAGGCGTGTTAACAAACTAAATGCACTGCAGAACATGAGGCCACTAAAGGATTCTTGTTCAGTAGATGCAACAGAAAAGGTTTACCTTTGATGATGAAAATAAGTCATTTATATTATATAATTCTTTCATCTTGATTTTGACCATTTTCTTTTAGATCCGTCTAAAAAGTTTAAAGGATCTAACTAAATTTGAATCGATATCGCAGACTTGAAGCTTAAATCTAGCTTGATTACTGATTAAGATACCAGGCGGTGAAATTTTAATCGATTTACTGTAGCAGCGAAAGAAGAAGATTCTGACATGAGCATACAGAATATCTTCTTAGGACACAACATATACAGTCCCGGTAACTGACTTGTTTTTCTGCCGGAGGAATGTTGGGACTCTCATGAATTTTGAATCAGTCTTGCCAAACCAAGATAAAAGACTCCGTGGATGGGTAGATATACAGAAATTTATAAAATTAACAGCTATGGAAAACAAACTTGAAGACATACAAAGTTATAGAATTGTGTTATTTTAATCTGATGAGCCAATATTTGATGAGATATGAAAGGCTCGAAAATATTGATAGAAATTATAAATATTTATAAAAATTGTTTTATCATTTTTATTTAATTCAATTTTTTCCACAGAAAATATTCAACCATAATTTTTAAAAGTGTTTCAATTGTAAATGAGTCAGGAGTCTGACAGAAGCATTTTAAGTCTCGTAGCAATGTTGTCTCACAAGATAACGATTCAAATTAAGAAGAAAAAAGATTCTTTTGTCACAGCCGCGTGCACAATTGAGTGTAGGCATCCAAGACATTTTTACATCCCAAAAATAGCACTTTCTCTGTGACAGAATTATTCAGCCTAAAAACTCTACGGAGAATGCAACTAACATTTCACTATACACAAAAATTTTGCCTGAAGAATATACTTGGTGAAACACCAAACAAAGTAGTCGAAAGCACTTTAAGCACTTTAAACTCGCAGTTCAAGCGCTTCGAAGCATCGTACCAACCAAACAAAATACGTACAACCAACCATTTATTCGAATATTCTTAAAGTATATCAATTTCAAACCTGGGTTTCAATTAAATTAGGCAAGCAGCCAACAAATACTCTTTAATTTTCCAATTCAGATAAAATGAGCGGGTGAGGTGTAGAGAGAGGAAACTCTGCGAAGCGTGAAGCTTTGTTTTTCTAGGAGTACTAATTAAAACTGAAGCTTAGGCGCCCCCGTAACGCGCATCGCTAATACTCGTTAATTTGGAAGCAGTCTGCTGTGAGCCCGACTTACTTAGGTACGAATATATTCTGGAGTTCTGCCGTCCCACGCTAAGCTTGTGTTCAGCGATCTCGACTGATATTAGCTCGCAAACTTAACGTCCAAAAACATGCTTTGAGGGCCGGAAATTAATATTTTAGAAAGTTTTTGGTACATCACTCGGTTATTTGATGTCTGCAAACACGTTCAAGATAACTAGCTGGGCTTAGCGATGATTTTTCTGTCAAAAGAAGTTTCCCATGGCATCATATTTAACAATTAATTGTTTTGAAGTATTCTGAACGTCGTGGAGTTTCAAATCGTTCACATCATTCTATATTCTAAGCAAGTTATGCTTTCAGTTGAAATTCACTTCACTGTTTGATACACCGAAAATATAGGAAAATGAATGAGGTATTGGTAAGTTAAGTAGAAAGCGATTAGCTAATAACGTCTGTGCACTTACGATATCAACAAGCTCACAAGATTGAAAGCTGCTCACCATCTCTCGTACGCATATTTAAAACCAATGCAGCACCGCACGAGTTCACATCAATGTCCATCCAGTGGAAAGTTCTACAAATGTGCTTCGCAAACGACAGTTCGATGTATTCCACCAGCATCACTCTGTGGGTGGAAAAATTTCTGTGCCCATTTAACGACTAAAGAAACCCAGAAAAATTTTCAACTAGCTTCCAAATAATTTCCGAAGTAAAAATTTCCAATTTCCAACTATTTCCAAAAGTTTGAAACTATGTAGTAGTATGAAACTATGTCCAACTATTTCACTGACCAGCCTGATGTAATACACGTGCTCGATGATCAGAGCGTCGTGCTGTGCTGGCGCATGAGGCGGCTCCTCCTCTGCAACTTGAAGCCATAAAATCCGAGGTCGAGCTGAAGTTTGAAGGCTCATAGCTAATTATCAGGCAGTATGTGGTTTTAGCGACGTAGGGATGCTAGGAACAGTAGCTTGAACCTCAGAAGTAGTTCGTTGCTTGGACGGAATTCAGAGGAATAGACTTAAAATTTGAATATGGTTCAAATTGAGGGTATTAATCATGAATGGCATGCATCTTAAAAGAATTTATTTTTTAAGGAAACTAAAAATATTCTAACTTGTAAATGGATGTATTGAGTGTATACGAGTAGATACCAGTCATAGATATGCTACTTAGAATTGTACCTAAATATACACTATTTGTCGATACTTTTGTAATCGACCCCATTTGGGTTACCCAATTGAAAAAAACAATATCAATCATTTCTACAGCAAGTAATTTTTATTTCGTAGCATAGAGCCCTCAAACATTTTATAAGCCTTCGACCAGATTTTATTGTGTTGCTGTACTCTTTACCGTATACACGGGCTGCACAATCCACGTTCATATTCATGCATCAGGATACAGCAAGTTCATTCAAAGCTCAATGCATCTAATTGCGTACACTGCACCTCTATTTTTATACAGAGCCAAATGCTGGCTCATTTCTTAAAGAATTTTGACGGTAGTGGGTAAATATGTGTATAAATTTCTTTACACTCGTCCGCGAAATGTTTCTAAATGTTTCTACACAATGACTAATCAGCAGCTGAACTCTAGGGAAAATACAACTAATATTTCATTGTACAGCAAATTTTGCCTAAAGAATATACTAGGTGACACTCTAAAAAAAGTAGTCGAAAATATATTAAACACTTGAGGCATCTATTTAATGAAGTGAATATTAACTGAAATATCTGTTTGTGTACTACTTGCTTCAATTATTCTACGTCAATTATTTTTGTACTTACTAAAACTGGGAACTTTCGACCATTTTCTACATCACCTTGTTCATACAAGTACTCGTATATATGTATCCTACTCCCATAAAGAGTGATTAAAGAAAGCAATCCAAATTTAAATTAACATATCTCACAAACACTAACGCCGCGATTTTAAAAGATACCATTGTGTTGGTCTGATTTTTGTACATAATTGGTGAAAATTAAAGAAATACACCGGAATTAGAGAGCAGTATTTAGCACCAAAAAACGCGTTCACTTGAAAACAGTGCAAATTTTTTATCTGAACACCTTAAATAGTGATCGATATTTTACACCGAAAAGGACTTTTACAAAAAAAACAGTGCTGACACTTAACTTAAAATAACCACGACAACGGAACTAACTAGCAAGATTTAGCACTAAAAGAGGTTTTTACAAGAAAAATTCCACTCGATATTCCAGTCCCGAGAAACAGAGCACAAGGCTCGCGGCATACAATGTGCGTGAAGAATCCAATAACAAGTAATTTGATAGCCCCTAGCACCTGATTGTTAGTCGGCTAGGAATTCGGATCCGTTATCACCAAGAGCTGCCAGAGTCTGCACTCGGTGAAAACCATTTGTGAGCAGCCGGCGCATCTGGGCAAGAATACTCACTAACGATAACAGCCGATCTTTTCTGACCGTAGTGCGCTGAAATCATTAGACCATCAGTTTCCTGTCTACGTGAGACAGGAGAGGCCTGCACTATGGTTTGTGTTGGAAATAAGTTATTGGATATGGTCAGAGTATTATGTTGGAAATAAGTTATTGGATATGGTGAGATTATTGTGTTGGAAATAAGTTACTGGATATGCTGCGAGTATTGTGTTGGAAATAAGTTAGTGGATATGATGCGAGTATTGTGTTGGAATAAGTTATTGGATATGGTGAGAGTATTGTGTTGGAAATAAGTTATTGGATAATGTGTGAGTATTGTGTTGGAAATAAATTATTGGATATAGTGCGAGTATTGTGTTGGAAATAAGTTATTGGATATGGTGCGAGTATTACGTTGGAAATAAGTTATTGGATATGGTGCGAGTATTATGTTGGAAATAAGTTATTGGATATGGTGCGAGTATTATGTTGGAAATAAGTTATTGGATATGGTGCGAGTATTGTATTGGAAATAAGTTATTGGATATAGTGAGAGTATTATGTTGGAAATAAGTTATTGAAAATAGTACGAGTATTGCGTGACGTGACGGCACATTTTCCGATACAAGTATTGTAACTGTAGAGTATATACTCGTATGTACATGGTTGTGGGTATGGAACAACATGAATAGCTCGACTAGATATTGTCTCAATGTTATCTTCCATGGATACGAATTAATCAATTGGTAAATCTTAATTACGTGATGTTGGGTCCAATTTTGCGAAAATATAGTTCAAATATCAAGATTTAGATTGTCGAGTTCGAACAATTAAAAATAAATAGATTGACATTGTTTTCAATACATTGTGTAGAAATATTCATTTAGACTGTTATGTAAAGGTTAAAACTATGTTAACTTTAATGCAGTTGAAAATAAAATCACTTTCTTTCCTGTAGGCAATTTTACACTACCGCCATCTTTTTTTCTATTTCAGTGTTAATGACCGAACTAAAAAATATCAGAAAAAACAAGGCTAAAAATTATACTCTTGCATTTTCATCTCAAAACAGAAGAGAAACTTTTCAAGAGAGGAATATAGACAAAGAATATCGTGCAGAAAAAAAGGTACAAAATTTCATTCCTGCTAGAAAGCGGCAACCTAAATACTTCTTGTGTGATAGAAAGTTCCGTTTTTGAGATATTAAATGAAAACGTTTAGGCTGGCAGGTTCCGAATTTTTCCAGACCGTTCAGCGAGGTAACTTTTTGCATACCTATTTGTAGCGGTTCATTCTCTATTCTGACACGGCGCTGGCAACATGCACTGCTTAAGTAGCGCTGAAATGGCAGACATGCGCTTTGCTTATGGTGCTGCTAATGGTAACGCCAGAGAGGTAGCAGGTGTGTTCTAATCCGTCACGTATTTGGTTATTAAATGTTTTCAAATTTACTCCAAAGGCTACTTGATGACGGGAATTTCGAAATAAGCCGAGGATATGCTAGTCGTCAGAGGCGTATAGATGTTGAGGAAGCAGCCCTAAACAATTTTCATAGTAATCCAAGTGCTAGCACGCATGGAGCTATAGCAGCTCTCGGATTACAGAAATGTTAAGGAGTTTGGAGTGTATTAAATCAAAATTATTATCATCCATATCACTTTCAAAGAGTCCCAGCATTGAATCCAGAAGCTTATGAACGTCGAGTGCAGTTCGAAGTGCTGTACCTCAACAAGGAATTGCAGAAGTTTAGTTTCTAGGAACTTTCACTGTTTTGGACGGAGCAACTTAGACCCATTCTGGTGTATTGAATTTATATAACAACCATGAATGGCAAATGAATAACCCTCGAATCGTGCGTGAACACTCATGCCTACAATAGTACAATGTATATGTTAGGACTGGTATCTTGCATAATTCCATTACTGGATCTTACTTTATGGCACCACCCCTCAACCGGAATAATTATAAAGTTTTCTTAGAAGAAGTACTTCCCAAGATACTCGAAAATGTGCCATTAGCTGGATGAATAAGAAGTGGTTTCAGCCGGTCGGGGTAATGACACACGTTCGTAGCGTTGTCCGAAATTACCTAAATGCTCAATGTCCCATTAGATGTATTGGTCGAAATGGTCCTGTTGCTTGGCCGGCAAGATCTCCCGACATGACACCACTCGACTTTTCTTTTTGCAGGACACATGAGAAGCCTCGTCGCGAAACACCTGTGGAGTCAGAGGAGGATCTCGTGGTAAGAATTGCAGTGACTTCTGGCGATATTTCTGAAATCCCAGGCCTTATCCACTATATCCGGCAGTACTAAAATCCCAAGTGCATCGATGTGGTTGGGGGAAATTTTGAACAATTCATGTGGAGTAAATGTATAAATAGATTATTTGTGGGCAATTTTGTTTTCAGATTTCTGCCATTCAAACATTAAGCTGTTAAAACCTCAAGCACCAAATTTTTTCCTCAATGTTTCATAGTGGCAAAGGTGTTTAGTTGGTGACTTTTCTGGTTGATGCGTAATTTTGTACCTCTTTTCCCTAACGTATATTACACGCAGTAAGATAGAGGACACTTAAATTGATTTAGTCTAAGGTGTTCTATCTAATACTTAGATCCACAAAATTTACACCCTTCTATAACCTAATTTTCATTCATGTATCTATGTCCTTCAGTTGGGATAAGATACCAAGCTCTGGGCCCTAAAAGGGCTGACGTTCAGTAGGCATACTGACATCGGCAAAATGTGATATTGAATAATGAATAAAAATACTGCAGGCAATATAAATGCAGTGGTTCATTACAGTCATTTAAATAAAATGGAATTCTTGTATTTCCCGCTGGTGGAGAGACGCCATTTTCCTTCATCATTACCTCTGCGTGAGCGGTGCAGATCAAACTAATTGGATGCGACTGCAACATGTAGATGTGTATGTGTTCACCATCTGAGCACCGACGGCACCAATAGTTTATTTCATTCTATAGTTTTGAAAAGTTAGGACTTCAACAGAAGGAGCTCAGGATTAAAAATTTATCCATCTCTAATGGCTGAAAGGAGCTACACCACCCGCTGCCCATGCCGTTTTGTTTAGCCTGTTTTGACCAATACTGCTGTAATTTATGTACGATATATTTTACATTCATAATCTATATTCATTCAATGCATATATAGTAAATATCTCTATTTATTAACAACTAAACCCATTTTCCTGACACATGCGAAGAGTTTCTAGGGTCCTCCCCTGCCTCTTGCAATTTGCGCGACTCATAACATGGATACGATATTGTCGGCCATTACCTCCGCGTTCACAACGCCCGTTTCGATTGCGTAATTCACGGTCGCGTTCATGAATTCCACAAAGGTATTGCCGAAAAGCCAGCTTTTGTCATCACAACGAAGGATGTAACGACCACCGACTGTGCGATTCGCGCTCGCTCTACGACGCCAAAACACGACGTCCGATCGCACCGTCCTGGAATACGGGACTTGGGAACAGTCCGTCCTGGGAACTGTTCCCCAGCAGTCTCATAGCGGCCCAGGGCCCACTCGTTCTCAGAGCTGCTCCATCCGAAGCGTCAGCTGAAAGATAGAGACAAAATCAACGGAACGTCGCTCCTTCATCGCATCGAAAGAGACAGCACATTTCGTTTCAATGATGTTTGAAGGAATATTTTTAACAGCAAGGAGCATGAACGAAACTTCTGCAAATAGGATTTTGAATTGAAAATTATGTATTATAATGTGTTTGTGTCGTGTATTATGCATTTCCCGTGATCAGGAGCAAGTTATAACGAGGGTATGTCGTTCATGAGGTAAAGTTTCCTTGCTGCCTTAACTAAGGCCTCGAGCTTCGTGTAACATCTACAGCAGAGTCAGCATGCTCTGTAAATTTTCGAAAATTAGGCTCACTTAGCGAGATTACAAGCTGTTGCCTCTGGCGTTCGGTCTGTGCTTCCGATGGTATATCATTGTCATAGTATTTTTGAGTATAAATAGAACCAGATGGGTTTCCTACTCGAAAGGTTTCGCACAATTATCTCGAGTGAAAAACTCTAAATTGAAGCACATCATGTGCGCAGCGCAGTGTGAATTTTAATACGATTGACTGATTGAACTATTTATAGCTAAAACCAACCCTGAATTAATTTTAGTTTGAAAATAGGATATTAGGCTTACGCCATGTTTGTTTCGTGATCTGAAACTGCGTAACACCTTTTTGAGACAGTGACTATTGCATGTGAAAGCAAGCCTGTCTCCTGGCAGAAGGTCGGAGCCTTCTGTCCCACCTCCACCGACTCGACCATCGTGCAGGCACTCTATTACACTCCTCGATCTCGCAGCGCGGGAGTTGTGTCTGACGTGTTACAACATTGGAAATTTTTTAACAATAGTTGAACTTAAGCTTCTGTCATATTGATTAGATTTTTTTCGCACAATGCCTTTAAAGACACTGTTCACTCTTCGCTGTTCTTGTACCATCTCTTAGTTAATTTTTCAATTACCATTTTCGAAACTATATTATTGTTAGCTATTATTAATATTTCCATTTTGCACATTTACAATACAATTTTCTATTCCAATTGTTTTTGAAGTTCTCACAGCCATTCAGTTACGCTGAATATTTTATTCCTAAGTTGTGAGAATGAATGGTTAAATTTCATATTCTGGATGAAGCTATGTACAAATCTCCCTCGGCGAAGAGTTCTAATGGGGAGCTCCACTCACTTCACGGTGATGAAAAGCTTTAACTTGACTTAAATTTCCAAGCCCAAGGGAACTTAATACGTGAGCTCAACTCAGGAATGTATATTAATTGATGGCGTAAGTTAGCAAGAGATGGAAATGAATAAGTTATATTTTTTCGTGCTCCGTAGCTTCAACGTTACACAATCATTTATTGTTCCCTGCTCAAATCTGCAACATATTTAGCGATGAAACGTAATTAGGAACTCGACAGCCAAAAAATGGGATCATGAAAATTATATTGAGAAAACTCAGCATATGTAAACTCAGGAATCATGTTTTGGGTAAGTATCTAAGAAGATATACCGATTGGCTCCTGAAAACTACCAAGAAGACCGATGCAATATTCAACTTTCTATTTTAAGCTTTTAGTACACGCTTTTCTTCTCTGGCTTGATGATCAATCATGAAAAGATGGTTTTTGATGATTCCACAGGATAACGCACCAGCACACAAAGAACACAACCAAATGGCAGTTAGGCCATGGTTGCAGAGGGAACAATTTAATGGCGTGGCCTCCAGACGGTCTCGATTTGAATCCAGTAGAAAATTTATGGCCCATGGCCAAAAGGAGGATTTACAATGATTGAAAGCAATGCTCAAGTTGACAAGCACTGTGGGGAGCAATTAAACATACATGTCGATCAATTAAATTTTATGAGATTGCACAATTGACATCATCAGTTGACATACATCGCTCAAGGGGAGTGAAGAATGAAAGAAATCTTATTTGCTCATAGTCTTCGTTAAAAGTCTCAGTTGATGTAATTCCATCTATAAAATACAAAATAAAAAGCTTCTTCCCATCTTTCTATTCCTCTGCATATTCAAAAGTGAACTTTACATTAGGACCTAGGTGCATAGATAATTAAAAAGAGTAAATCTTTCTTCTATTGAATACTCAATTTGAATAATAATTTGAAAATGGCATGGGCAAAACTGACTTTTTTCATATATATATGTATAGACAAATATTGTTCAAATATTTTTTGTTGTATAATCATGCATAACGCACTGTATTACCACTGAATGACTGCACTTCACCATTATTTTTCCACTGAACAATGACTCTTTGCATAGTACTAGGTCCTTTGGCCACCGTCGTTGAGACATTTCTTTGGTGGATTCCCCAGCCCGGTGCAAACCCATAATCTGTCCTTTGTCAAAGACAGAGGTTTGTTTTGTCGACTTTTTTTCAATGGAATTACGAGTAAAGAGAGCAGATGCAGTACTGACTGCCAGTGACTTTGAACGCAACTATTGTAACCATCTCCTTTTTTTCAAATTTGCTTTGAAAAAAACCTGTAAAAAATTATGAAATTATATTCATATTTTACCAAGGTTAAACAGACTTTTTAGCTGGGTGGTGTATTTATTGGAGAGTAACATATGATGTTTCATTTTCCAGTTATAAAGTTTTTAGGATTTTATAGTTTATTTACATAAAAAGCATTTTTCAGTCTATTAGGACTCATATATTCTTTTGTCAGAAGCTGGCTTTAATTTTCGAAAATTTCTAATTTTAATTCGTAAGTATCTGTTAGGAATGGAAAGTACTTTTTATTGATGCTATTTATTTTAACGAATGGTAGTAATTTCTTTCTTTCTGTTTGCTAGCCTTCACCTGCTAGGAGTCATCAATCTTTACTAAACAGCTGATCCAATTGGATGTTAGTGCTAGTGGGATGTTAGTGCTAGTGGGATGTTTTCAGGATGTTTATCTTATTCTAGCTTAGGTGGTGCGGCTCAGACCACCCGATTGGACATTATGAACTCTAAAGTGTAAATGGATAAACACCTTCACCTCTAGCAGTCACAGCCTCATCTCACTCGTTGAAAACAGTGAAATAAAAAAAAAATAACACCCTCACCCCCGACAATCACGACCTCACCTCGTGCGTTAAGGACTTCCATATTGAAGCGACCTTCCCCTCGCGCAGCCCTAGCCCTCACCTCGAACTTAGAGAGGCGAAAGCTCTGACTTCACCTACACCCCCGCCCCTCGCCCTTCGCAATTATTTCTCTGCAGGTGAACATCTCCTAAATTCGAATGCACGTACAAGTACATCCTCACCTTCAGTACTCGTCTACAACTCCCACCTCGCACTTGGGGAACTCGATTTAATTTGAGCAGGAAGACAACCACATCGCAGTCCACCGCGACTCCTTGCTGGCCAAGAGCTCTGGTGGATTTAAATGACCGGCACCCATGCAGCGGGCTTCCAATTAGCAAGTCTCGCTTTGCAAGTTTCTCAGAGAAAAACGGATCGCTCGCCGGAGACTTTTTCTTAGGAAAACAAATGAGCCGTCTTTGTAATGGATGGATAAGAATTTTACTAGCTATTGAGGGTTCTCCTCAGAAGATTCTGAGGACTACCGAAGATATGAGCTTGCTTCTTTACGACGTTTTGGAAACGGTTACGTTTGATCCAAGCTCTAATGAGAGACGATCTGTTAGGAAGTTTTGTCCTTGTTAGGAAAGTGCTTTGCTAAATATCTACCGTTGTAATTTTAGTTCTTGCTCTATGAAGGATTCATTGAACAGAAGAATTTTGATCTACCTTTTTGAGTCAAATATCATGCAGATAAGCTATATTTGAGCTCAAGTCTCCGGTACATGCACTTTCTAAGTATTTTTTGCTTCGAATGAACGAAGTCTGCAGTCGCACTTAATGAGGCACCGGCATCCCAGAGTTGCCGAGGAATTTCGAAGTAGTTTTTCGAGAGGGGAAATAATTTTACCTGCACTAAAATATATCTTTGGGCATTCAGTCGTGTTTAGACAAGATTAATCCCGTAATCCCGGAAAACACGGTCAAGATCACTGGTAGATCATCTGAACAATTTTCGTTGAACAAAAATTCTTTTATAACTAAGCGAGCGGTAAAAGAAGCACGAAAGTTT
This sequence comes from Orchestia grillus, assembly GCA_014899125.1. Classification (NCBI taxonomy): domain Eukaryota; kingdom Metazoa; phylum Arthropoda; class Malacostraca; order Amphipoda; family Talitridae; genus Orchestia; species Orchestia grillus. The sequence continues at coordinate 36,889 of VOMN01031238.1, forward strand.
TCACTTGTGGCGTTGTACCGCCTTTTTTGGGGGAAAAAATTACTTCAGAACGAGAGAAGGTGTTTTGTTCGTCAGAATCTGAGCGAGCGCATTAAGAACAGCCTGCGTTGTGTGCCACGGCGGAAGACTTCACTTAAATCTCACCAGCAGCTGTAGAAATTGCGACGTCGCTCGAAAAGTTCAAAGCGAAAGGCTTGTTGTGCTGGGTTAAAGGATGACCATCATATTCGAAAGCGATGCTGAAGGGAAGCTGCGAAGCATTTCTGCAGAGCTCCTAGAAATGGAAACCCTGATCCTATGCAGGACAATTTGACATCTCGCCTTCGAATGACACCTTGTAAGCTGTAGCTCGAGTAGGCCTTAAAGACCTACAAGGAGCACCGCGCAAGCGATGTTGTGTCCCTATACAAGAGAAACGAAGGAGGATAAATGCCCAGAACGACTCCGTTTCAGTGGGGAGACAACATCCGGATATCAGAGAATAAAATCTGTAGTATTTTAGGTTTTTGGTTGGACCTCGCCTGAACAAATGTTATTTTGATTGATAGAATTCGTGTTTATTCATATTTAAACAGAAGGTGTATGGCTAGTCAGATATTCACATTCCGTTCGAGCGATACAATTTCTTGGGAAGGTCTCACTCGTCACTCCCGTGGGCCATGCCAGGCGTCACCTAGAGGCGGTCGTTGGTAAGAACGAATTGAGATTCCAATGCACGGCTTCATTAGTGCGAGCACAAAATATAATGATGAAAAGAAATTGGTAGTAGAGTACAAAACGAGCATTGAAGTTATAATTATCGGCCGTAAAACGTTCTATTTTATAATTTTCCATCTCTGATATCCGATATTTGGGGTAGATAATTCCGGAGAATTGTTGGGTCGATTGTGTCATAATTAAGTGAACCAGATAGAATTGATGTTCTGCAACCGCATGTAATGATTACTTCTCATGCACTGGCTCTTGGAAAAAGCTCGTGGTATTATTGGATCACGAAATAAAATCCATGACGATAATTCTCGTAAATTGATTTAACATTTTCTCCTGATAAACATATTATCATTTTTTATTATTATCTTCTGAATGTTTTTCACAAGACTTGCTCTGGAAAAATGATGGGAATCGTCATTCTTTGGTAGGTTAATGAGGTCCTGCTCATCCCTGCTGAGCTAAGCCCGTAAAAAAACTGACTGAATCAAAATTTTACTTTTTTGAAAATATAATGGACGTTTGATTCAAGTAATTAGTCAAGAATTGGTAGCCCATATATTGAGCCAATTAGTGAGCAGCTCAAGTTCTAATAACTAATAAAGTCTTCTGAAAATCAGAGTCCGTGCAAACCGTTTAATAATGCCTTTGTGTTTCCAGCGATTAAACGCTCAGAGGGATATTTTATGTAGTTAATTCATTAATAAATCTCCCCTACTGGGATAGGGAAGCAAACTTTAGAGAGTTATGTTCATGCGGATTTGATGAGGCCGTGAGCCAAAAGTCAAAATTGGGGACTGCGAAGCTTCTACAGCAATAAATTCTTTGGCATGAAACTTGACACATTTCGCCTAAAGAAAATTTCCAATACTAATCTCAACTGTGAGGTGCGTGAGTTTCTTCTTTTAATGTTTTTTGCCTGACCTTATTATTCATGGAAGTGGAGCTCAGCGTCAAATAGTGATGAACTTTTCATCAGATATCTCGTCGTTGGCCGCCGGCAGCGCGGCTCCGAGCCTTTTTCCATGGAAAAAGAGCATTTTTTTATATTTTTCACAACACGGGCTGACATTGAACGTAAATATGCGGAACTTGACCTTGCCGCGTTCAGAGAGACGCTGTGAGATCGAACATAGATTCTGCATCTGAGACTAAACTCGTTGAGCTTCCGGAACAAGATGAGTTCATGTAAGCAATTGCAAGTTTGTGCTCCCATGACTCTACTATAGATGAATTACTTATCAACCGTTGAACGAGAAATTGTAACCCTACAGTTTGATCCTACTACTCCAAGGCATTCGTGGACATCTGTGTTCACGAATCATATAAATCATCACATTTCAAGATATCAATCTTTGATCGAGTTGGAGAAATTATTAGTCAAACGATTATAATCCTTTTGTATTAACATCTTATGCTTAGAGTTGCCCCATATTTGAGAATTATACGCTGACAACAATGAGATTCTTGGGAAAGTTTTTTCCTCAGAGGCAACATAACTGGCTTTCCACGAAGGCATTCAGGCAGAAACCGACATTTTAAAAGTCGTGAGGCCTGCTCAAGCATTCCCAATTGTGGATGCATAATTCGATCGAGGTTTGTGGTGAACTGAATTAATTCATTGTTGTGCCGCACTTACTCGCCACATTACACATACATTTTAATATATGAAAGCTCAACCGTTTCCGGAGGCAACAGAGCAGAGGTAAAGTAATCAATGAGGTCCAAATGACCTTTACAGAGAGCTGCAGGCAAATGTCCTGCAGAGACGCGTCGCCTGGCCAACCAACCTCAGACTATTACCCTGCCTCTTCATATCAGTCATTGTCGATATTAACACTTTAATTAAGTGCGGCGTGCGCCATGGTGTTCCCGCTATCATCCAACCTAACCTAACCTAACCTACCATAGGCCTAACACATAGTAATACGAATTTTTAAGTTTTCATAAAATTTGTGTTCATTAATCGAATAAGCTAGTTTAGATTAAAAGGAAAATGAAAAGGATAACCAAATTTCTAGAAACAAAATTTTTCATTGTCACATTCACGGCTGAGATATTTGTCGTCCTGAAATTTTACCTGTATGGAGAGTCACACTTAAAGTGTTAATCATGTTTTCTTTTCGATCGATGGGGAAAAAGAATCTGAAGAGGAAGTTTTGTTTGGAATATCTTTGGATTTGTAGTGAAGCCACAACTGGGCCGAACTTCGCCTTTTCCAGGTGCTAATCATGGCAAACTTCTTCGAATTCATATTCACAATTATGATACTATCCCTCAACCTCCATTAGCACCATGCTTTATCATTGCAATACTTTTCCTTCCAACCTGTCACGAGAAGGCTGTCGATCAGACCCACCTCAGGAGGCCTCCAAGCATCGATCCAATGAAAGCGGAAAAGTTGGAGTAATGGTTGGTTATCTGGTCCATTACTAAACCTTGTTGGAGTTTTCTTGTGGATTGAGGTCCCTAAATGAACGCTTTTAAATCGATATTGTCAGAAATACGTTGGCTAAGATATTTCTCACAAGTGCGGCCACGTCATAAACTTAATAACTATCGTTTTCGAAGTAAAATGATCCGGACGAAATTTTTTGTTCGGTTGGGTTGTTTTTTCAAGTTAAAGGTTATTGCAAGTGAAATGACGAATTTAAAGAAAATAAATGCAATGCTTCTGAAATATCAAATACAGTGGGTCAAATAAGTATTCGTAACGTCATGAAAA
>VOMN01031245.1:0-14714 GCA_014899125.1 Orchestia grillus
CGTGAAGACGGGGACGTACCGTGGAGACGGGGACGTACAAAATCCCAAGAACGGCTCTGAAAAATTATTTCTTTACGCTGACGTTTATGATTAGATTAAAATAATTACAGGAACAAATTGTCTTCTACCACGAAAGGGACTTTTGGAAGCTGTTGTGGAGAATGGAACAATAGCGATTTGCCATATGTAGGGTGTAGCTGGAAAATTAGGCCCGATAAAACGACAAACTGAAACCCTATGCATCGGAAGGAATAGAACATGAATTACATGATACAAAAATGTTCCATCTGAAATTTATTCGACTACTGATTTAGAATTAATTCACTCAGTACGTTAGCCAGCAGCTTCAATGACCTACTGGATGTCCTTCCTGGAACAGCGACAGGCGTTCACTTCATGGTCCCGCGTAACTCACGCCGTAGAGCACAAAATCGCCCTATTTGCAAAATCGATAAAACGGATTTGCGTTGGAAATTGTAAATCTCTACGTTACCCACACCACGCTTACAAGATTGAAGTATAAAAGTGTTGTTTTGGATATTCAAGAAAATAAGACAACTTTCGACAGCGCATCCAAAACTCATAACAGAGCCTGGACTCCCAGTTCCGCAGGCGTCATGCATGCAGTCAAGTTTATTAGCTCAAGTATGAAGTAGCAGGACAAACAAGATCAAAGGCTTGTTGAGCAAGCATCATTTTTCATACAACTTCAGAAAGAGCTCAATGACTCAATTTAGACGCCAAACTTGTAACAAGACTAGCTAATCTGGGAGAAGACGAAGCTTGCTTCTTGCGTGTGCGGGACGATGAACTGGCGCCTGTGGCGCTGGTATGAAGTTGAAGTTATAATACCTCAGTGGAATAAGTACGCCTTTATTCACCATTCAAAATATTCCGTTTCCTGGTTGATTTAAACCAAATGAAAATAGATCTACTAAGATTTAAAACTCATTAATCTAAATAAAGACAAATTTCAACCAAATGTTTTACGACCCTACGGAGCAGACATCATAAAAATAAGATACAAGATAAAAAGAATAATATCTCCGTCCTGAAAAAGGCATATTTATTTCACGACATTGGGAAGGAGAAACAGAAATTTCTACATCAAATTCACGGAGGCCGTTTTCACGCCCAAACATCATCTCGAGCGACGTTGTGGCGCTCCCGACCATCCCTCGCTAGAACAACGAGTGACGGACACCATGTTACCTCACTCCTAAGCGCTCGAGAGTTGTCATTTGATTTCTTGTAAATAAAAGTTTTCTTTGATGTTACTATTTTAAAATGGTAGTTAGATGAACCTTCGGCTCATCATATCTCACTTTGAATACAAACTCAGCCTGATTGTAGGATTTAGGAGTCATAAACGACGCTCATGTACATTGTGCGTAACAATACAAGTTACGAGCGCGTCATAAACTTAACCATCGCACGGCTCACGCACTCGGAGGGCTCGAGTGAGACGCGTAGAGGAGAGTCTGCCATCTTGAAGCTCTTGTTCGTTCGCTGGCCGTCCATATATAGCTTGTGAGACGCACAACCCTTCTGGCACATTTCTTGAATTACTCATTGTGTACATGTCCAAATGTGACACTCAATTCCAGTGTTATGGACTTATAGGAGTACGTGTCCACGATTGACGTGTGACACTGCTGGACTTGCGCAAATTCGTGTCCACTCATACTTATACATCGCTCCAAAAATTTTGCCATGGGAGCAGCAGAGCCGACAGCTCGTCCAACGATCCATCATCGCCAGTTGAGGAATCCTATTAATCATTCTTACCTAACCGCTTTCTATTCCAGTATTATGAGATATGTAGGATGCATTAATTCAGATTTACTAATTAGTCTAATTCAGATTTTGGCGTATTAGAGTGTTCATTTCTTTAACTATACGAGCGAGTACATTTCAACGCCAGGTTCATTAGAGTTCCTGTGCGTATTTTAATACTTAGATAGTGCTTCTTTCATTAAACGTGTAAAACTGGATTGTGCATCATAGCCTGAGTTCATATCTTCTCAGCCGGTCGAGTATTGAAGATCTCGTTACCGAATTCACAGAATTTACGGCGTTCATGAGATCAGAATACAAATATAAATACAATATCTCAAAACCAGTAGGCCTTGACTCCTCTGACCCGCTTATCAAAATAGTTTAATGTTATACGGTCAATTTAAGATCATTCACGTATCAATTAAATACTTAGCGTAATTTCTCATCAATTGAATGACCGAATAAAAAAATCATCGATATTACATTCAATATAACACTTCCCGAGAACTAATCCTCGGGTAGTGGCAGCACATCTCTATTACGTGAGCCAAAGCCAGTCGATCAGTGAATGCACGAAACACACAACTACTCGTATATCATAAGAAATTAAATAAATTTAATCGATACGAAGATGGATTTGAGCCAGATGAAAACGGAATTAATCCAAATGAAAATAGATTTCATCGTACTAACAACTAATTGATTCGGAAATTTGACTGAAACAGGCGCTTTGAATAATCATACTCTTTATGACTGGAATAATGCTTCGAAATATTTATTCCACTTTGAGGCCATACGTATTGATAAAATAATGCTTCTGTGAAGTACAATTTTGTTATACAATGACGATAAAAGACTATAATCTCTCAAACTGATAGACACGTTTTAAACATATGTGTTTCTTTATCAATGGTGTATAAAATTTTCAATTGTATTTATACAATTTTAATATAAATTCCTTATAGTGATACTAAGCATGTTTTCCTTGATCTGTTGACATAGCATTTAATTGTAGCACCGTCAAATGAGAAACTTTAATTTTTCTACCGGTATAAAACCGAGGTCGTCTTTACAAATCTTGCAATCGTTCATTCTCAATGCATCAGTAGCAGTGGCAGGTAGCACAGTCACCTCTCTTCTTAGGATTAAGAGTCTTATGATTAGAAAATCTCAAAATAATTGGTCATAGCATGTAGACATTTTCGGGTGCCAGTGCATGTGGATATATTGGCCTACGGCCCAGATATGGTCTAATATTTGGTGCTAGGTACATACATACTGTGAGATGAAACAAATTTTGAACAAATTCTGAAGAAAAATGTCCAAAAAATTTTTGGACTAAAGACTTTAAAGCATTTAGTGAAGACAAATAATTATGAAAGCTATACAACGTATACGATTAACACCAGCAAATATCACTGAGAAATAAAATAGAATATATCTCGCGCACATAGAATTTATATACAATTTGACAAAATCTGCCATGAAAACAATATTTCGACGCTTGAAAGATATCTAATTAGTATTTGCACCGCCATGCATCATTTGCAATTACTTCTCTTATGCGGTTCCTGTAAGCTTTTACTAAATCGTGGCTCAAATTTATAAATACTTAGACCCAGCCGTCTTTAGTACGCCCCTTCAATTCGTTGAGGTTGATCTGTAGTCGTGGGTGGATCTGGCTCTTGAATTTTCTCCATAAAGTTTCTATGGGATTTAAATCCTGTGATTGACTAGACCATGTCATCACCTTGATGTTGCTGCTCTAGAACCATTCACAAATTACCTGAAGGACCCCGTTTCACACGTATCTTGTTGAAACAGCCATTCAGATTCAAGATCGAGTTTCTCAACATTTTTTTCAATTTATCTTTTACAATCATTACCAGCTTTATTCATAGGTCCTTAGAGTTATTTTTAATAGTCCTGTTCCATTGAAAACCAAGCAATCCAATACCATTATGCTCTCTCCACCATGATTCATACCTGGTACGTTGTGCTTCTGGGTGCAGGCTGTTCCATCTTTTCTTCAGATATGAATGACATCATTATGGCTATAAAACTCTATCTTCCTTTGACCAAACCGCAAAATTTGTTTTAAAAAGTCATCATCGTGCTCCAAATTTACATTTTCAAACTACAATCTTGATTTTAATGGCATTTCTTTTGAAATGGGGTCTGGCGAGGAGACCGTGATTAGAATTTTTGACGCTGAAACTCATCACTGATTTTTCTTTTTGTTCTTTTTCAGGCATGGAGTTTCAGCGACAATTATATTTTTTTGAAGTTCATTTTCTGCCATAAGCAGACTAATTTTAATCTTACGCAACAATTTTCGTGATCCTAATGAAAATTTTCCGGGTACACAAAATCTTGTAAAATTTATCATGGTCGGAGTCATCATCTATGTCTTCGCCACGTAACCTTCAGAGGTCATAGAGATATTTTGGGAATCAGGAATATCCCAATAGCTAGTTTTTGCAGTGAAATAGAAATACTGAGATCATTCATATCTTTCGATTACTCTCTTTGCTTGTACCGCCCGGTTTCTCTCTAGATCACCGGAAGTACAGACCTAAACTGCTCGCTTTCGGAGATGAGCNCAGTCCGCCGTGGAGACGGGGACGTACCGTAGAGACGGGGACGTACCGTGGAGACGGGGACGTACATGCTTACGTATCCTGTAGTGCATTTTTACAGGCATCTAATATAAAAATAACCTTAACATCTACTAAGAACCTTATTTTACGCTCCATCTAGGATTTTCTAGAAGTTTCTCTAGTATTTAAGCATTAAAACTTGCAGAAATCACATATTTAAAACCATTTTAGGAGTCGGAATACTATTTTACAAGGTACTGAACGAATTATACATTCATAATTGTACTCAAGGGAATATAATATTTTCGATGGTAAGTAATATCTGTCAATGTATATTTTGCTACTTATGGAAGTTTCACGGTTTAATTTCTTCCAAAACTACTATTAAATGAATTCTTTGAACTGTGAAAACACTAGATTCAATTCATGCCCTCAAATTATATATGTACATTGTACATATGCTTCATGTGGAAAATAAACAATTAATAATCCTGTATGCCAAAATATAATAATGACAGATACACATATTTAAAGTTTTGGGTTCTTTAGTTTACATAATATGTGTGCATAGCATTGTTATGAAATCCTTTGTTTATGAACTCTTTAACGATTTGTCAACAGATTTAGGGGAAAAATATTATCAAGAAGCATTCATTATTATAAATATGTATGCGCTATATACGTGTATGAATGTCAAATAAAATATATTTTTATAACATGCATAACAATATGAGAGAATAGCCATTTTGGTTGATTAAGATGTCAAAATCGTACTTCGCGGATGTAGATGTTACTGTTATTACTTACAAGGAGGCTTTTAGTGGAAAAATTATTTACTAAAAATACTATAATAATCATAGGATAATATCATGCAATTTATTTTAACTTGTAGATCTATTACTATGCACAAATATTCAACAGAATTTTTTGCTGTGAATAAAACTTGCACAATGCACTTGAATAGGAATGGTAAGTTTTAAAAGTATTCCAAAAAAGATATCCATAACGCATTAACAATATCGATCAACTCATTTGAATTTTATACATCAGTCGAGCATTCAGTTGTTTGAAAATTTTCTAAATCAAATTCCATAACGGAATGAAAGCTTCCACTAGTACAACAGCGAGCGATCATTCTGCAACAAGCAAGGAAAGTGTTAGTTTCCCTCTTGATCATCACTATTCTAAAATTAGATCACTATGCTTCACTAAAGTCCTCCTCTTCACCTCCGGAACGAGATTATAAAGTGGGACGAGACATGGTGCGGGGTACGGAAAATTTCGAAGTAGCGCTACGTCGCTGTAAGTTCTGTGCACTTCACAGCCGAGAGGTCGAAGCAGCAAGATGCAGTCACCTGTCTTCCAAGGAAGGGAAATTGGGGAAAGAGCTCTCGAGTGATCGCTAATCTAAAAATAAAGCTCTGACAATCTAGAAAGAAGTTGGTTGAAGAAATTGCACCATTGGATTCAACGTTGCTAGACAGTGACTAATACACAACAAAGAGAAGGACTTAGCGTGTACCGAATGGAAGTTACTTATTTTAAAAGGAAGAGATACCTTTGCGCTCGTGAGCCGTTTGCTATAGGTTCATTAAACGAAAGAGATAATTATTTCAATAGAATTTAGTAGTATTATCATCACTGTAGGCTGCTTTCAGTCCACCCGCAGGGGATGTTCAGATCCTAAAAACATGAATGACGTTTCCAAATACTTAGAAATTTCAGAAATTAATCTTAATAACACCGCCAGAAAACTCAGTATGGAAAGACAATATGCCCAACTTTAATCGAAAGGCTACTCTTAGGAAAAATTTGATAGTAAAAATTGGAGAGAAATAGATTTCAAGTGTTAGAAATCTGGAGCGAAAATGTATACATAAATTTTTTAGTCATTATTTGTTCCACACTATGTGTAACAAACGGCTTTTAACAAACTCTTTAACAACATCTATACTCGAATATACTACTTTTGACACAAAATTCTCAGTATCTTGTATTAAGAAACGTGTTTTGTTTTGCGTGCTTTGGATTCACTTGCACTCATTGCCGAAATTTTTATGAGAAGAAACGAATCTTCTCCTACTCAGTTTGAGGTCATATGTGATAATTGACTGAAAGTAATTTTATGTATTTTGATGGAAAATACACAAAAACGAACGCGTTTCACCGTGAGTGATGCACGATTATAGCATACTTCTTTAAAGTTTATCGTTTGGATTGACCGAAAATAATGCTCGTGAGAACGTATTATACGGCATTTGGTATCTGTTGCGTTGTAGCAGGTTATGTTCGAGCAAGTGGAAAGGTCGGAAAACTTCCCGATATTCACTACTTTATTAAGGTCGCGACACTACTTATCAATGGATAATTATGATATAAAGTTCCACAATTATCAATGAATAAGGTTCATCAGTTCAGACAGATGTAAACAAAAGTCGGTCAAAGTCCGGTGGCTCAGATGAGCATGTGAGCGGTTTGTAAGTCAGAACATAAAACAAGGGAACTTCAGCAAGTGAAAAATAATTCTATGAGAGTCCCCACAAACACATTTCAGAAGGTAGAGCACTTGACCCATGATACAAGTTACAAGCAAAGGTAATCAACAAGGAAGACACTCTGGCGACAGACCCGCTTTCACGTATTAGCGAAATTAAAATTTAAGCTAACTAGCAAAAATAATTCGTCTTTTTCAACAACAGCAAACGCTACTGTCATTAACATAGGTTACCCATGACCACTTGAGGGAGCGCTTAGTCTCCCAAAAATTTGATAAAGTATTTAAGTAAGAGATATTCAATACTGAACGCAAAAATAATTCGCAGAAGCATAAAAATAAATGGGCACAGATACTACTTTTCACTATAAATTTACAGATTAGTTGTCACAACACCTTAGCTTTTACAGGCACTTGGCAGGTTATGCATCCAAACGGAGAGCTTCCTCTGTGCAGTTGCCTCATGCCTGCTGCTCACAGCCAAACCATTTAGGATCTACGTACAAGTAAACCCACCAGCGTTAGACAGGCGAAATAAACTTTTTTTCACCTACAACATCGTGGAATGTATTGCATTTAAGACGTATTTGTATTATACTGCACCCATATGATCCTCGATTTTCGTTTTCTTAGAGAGCACAATATCACAAATCTTAAAAGCTGAGTCGTATTTTCAGTATCGTCGTGTTCCTATTTTTATCGCGTGATATCGCTAACTAAAATGGCTTTAAACTAGAGTACCTTGGAAGAAAATATTTCAAGAAATGTGTTGGAGCATGATTTTCGACTGAAGATTTTACCACACCAACCGGTATATGACATTCTATTGTTAATATGGTGACTATGTAGAGTCCAGTGATTTTTTGAAACCTATTTCTTATTTGATCTGATAAAAAATGAAAATCATAAGAATTTTATGCTCTGCTAGCCAGGCTTGGCACAAGCCCAGGAAAAAGTGCTATGCGGGCTAGAGAACAACGCACATATCAACGAACAATAATCGAATAAAGATCCTACCGGTTGATCTGGGCCCTGGGTGTTACGTCATGTAAAATATGGGTGTTACCTCATTTTAGCTCTGAGTATTAGCTCATGAAAGCTCTGGGTGTTACCTCACGTAAGCTCTGGCTGTTACCTCATGTAAGCTCTGGGTGTCACCTCACGTAAAAAATTGCTTATAACTATAGTAAATAAATTTTATTTTCATAAGGACTTCAATCATGGTATCCAATGTGATCACTGGAGCATTGACAAAATGGAGGTAATGTAAGGAATAAAAATCAGACTGAATCAAGTAAAAAATATATATATGCATCAAACGGAGGAGAATATTTTCTAACTATTTGAAATTATGAAACCTATCATATTGTGCCGATAACGAGCACCTTCAGCTGTGAGCCCAGAAAGCGATGAGCGTATAATTTTTCATAGAATAATGCTCACTAGGCGATTTATTCTACTTTACTAACAATAATATTCTGAATAAAAAAGTTTCTACAATAACTTGACGATACTCAACAAAGTCACTTAAATTACTTATAACTCCTAAATTTGCACCAATTTAGAGAAAAAATAATCAATTTTCAAGATAACCTTTAAATTTCTCTACGTTCTGCATAAAAAATTTGGAAAATTAGGCGTTCATTGTATATATGTAAGCACGTAGTATCAGACTACATTGCAAGCTACACTATATCCAGGTCGTGAGACGGTATGCATTCCAAAGCTGCCGGCGTGGGAGACCGAGCACTGGCGTAGACGCTGCATATTTGGACTGAGCCCATGCAGAGCTAATCAAGCGACGCTGAGGGACGGCAATCCATAGTTTCTAGCTAACGAGGGAAGCCCCAAAGCATAATTCGAGACGGGCCAACGTTTGCTTTACAAGCGGCAGGCGTGGAAGCGATCTCAATGTGGCACAATAAGCGCTTGGTACCATTGCAATGTAGTGGAGTAAAGGGGACAAGTTAGGATAGCAGAAGTAGTCTGACAGGATTGGCGGTAGGGGCTAGATCTAGAACAGACGCAGGACGCCAGGCTAGGCTTGAAATTGGCTGGAGACTTTGTCATAGGTCCGAGAACGAGAACTTGCTGGAAGTTAGAACGTGCTCGAACTACGAGCCGGGGCGTTCAAATTAAAATCTATTAAAATATTGCGATAACCCACCTAGAGCAGCTCATTTGTGGTCTATCAAACTGAGTTGCTGTATGTGCGTTCTGCAAGTTCACAGTTGCGGGAGAGTTGGGGAAATAGAATTCTGAGTTAATCGGTTCAGTACTAGTCGTATTAATTGCGTATAAATCTTCCTTTAGGTTCAGATCTCAATAAGATGTTCATTACCGCGAGTCGCTGTCATTGTCCCCTTTCCCACGTTTACTCAGCATATTCTCGCCCGACTCGTAGGAGTCGCCATAATTATTTAATTTGTGAAATGAATACAGCGCGTTTCATTTCCCCCTCGGAGTATCGTTAGATCTCTGCGCGACCTGACTGCCCGGCTATACGCTCCCGAAGATAAAAACATAGGAAACCGGCTTGAACACGAAGCCGAGTACAAGTGACGTGAGTCACTTGTTATTCTCTCCAACGTTTAATATACAGTTCATAATATATTTTCAAAGTAGTCACCACAGGAAACAAAACCGTGTGCAAACGAGCCTCTAGCTGCGCAATGCTCTGTCGGTAAAAATCAGTATACTTCGATCCAAAGACGTCTGTAAATGCCTCTGTGAGGCCCCCTTCATTTTCGGAGTGACTCTCACAAAGATGATAGTCCAGGTGACAAAAGAGGTGGTAATTTGTTTATGCAAGGTCCGGGAAATAAAACGTGGATGACACACTGTGTTTCAGCCTCGTCGTGCTGTATTCGTGGCCACTCGTGCCCCATGAGGCTGTGTGTTGACGTCGAAGCAACGGATGCCCTTACGATGATTAATTAGTATCATACTTTCTCCTCTTACTTCGCTTCCAGCTGCTGACGCTTAAATTGTCCTGACTACATGTTCGTCAATAGTTTGGCCATAGGGAGCGGCTCTCAGGAATAATTCGATACCTAAAGAAAACATTTAAAACTGGAAAAACTCTTGTATTATCTTGTAGTTCGGATCAGACATATTCATGGAATATTTAATGTCGGACCTAGGTTAAGTAAAATGTTCGTGCTACATTTATTTTAAATCTCTTTCCCAAACCTTAGAGCATTAACTTTGCACGATATCATGCATTTTCGCCTGCCGTTGGGTCTTTTCTTCATTAGTTAGCATACTCAAGTGTAGTAATTTACTGGGCTTGCTTTTTTGATAGAGTGGCGGACTGTTTTTTTTTTGTTCATCGAGATGATTAAGATCTGAACTATAACATCAAATTTGATTCACAACGTTGCCTTTTCGCTGGTAACATTAAATTAAAAAAAAAATTGCACAAATAACGAAACAATGCTATGTGAAACCTAAGGGGAATATTTATTGGATGTTCGTCAGCAAGTCTGTCAAGCAAACTCACAGAATGTGTACAGATGAAAATGATTTGAAATAAAGTTTGAATTCCATTGCCGGTTCACGGTGTTTCTAGTGAAAATTTTAACATGTTAGTCAAACGTGTTCAGTACTGAATGCTTGCAAGATGAAAATTTCGAGTGCTGTAAATTATTTTCTAGTGACTATCCTGAACTTCACTAGGCAATCATTTAACAATTATTCATGTATAAACATGTTTCGTGAATTTGTTCTTCCTCATGCTGTAGTATCGTGCATGCTATTTCCTGTTATATGTACGTGGCATTTGGTAAGTGATGCACGACTGCTTTCGCACTCCAACTGCGTGACTCCAAAATTCGGACTCAACGTACGCGTGTGCACTGCAAGCAATCAAGGGCGAGCTTCTAGTTTATGAAAGAGAAGCTCGGGAGTTTCGACTTCAAACAAATATCAAGGAACGAAAATGTCCAAAATTTATTCATGTTACTAATATATGAAATATTAACTGCTGAACATCGTATCTTCAAGAATATCGACAGAAATCAACCACTAACAGTCTCACAAAACATTGGTGGTCAACTTTGTTCTCACAAAACATTTGACGATTCAGAAATGCTGAGCAACTGTCGCATAGGAGACTTAAAAAATACCGTAAAGAAACCATTTGAAAGCAATGTTTTCAACGTGTGATTGGTTCTACTAATGGCTAGAAATTTGAAATTACTGTTATCTCCAAATAAAGGCATTCGAAGAAATATTAGACCATTCCAATTACAATGGTCTGAATATGAGATAGATGGGAATCCAGGGGGTTGGAAGAATCCGTTGTGGGGTAAGGACCAGATATTGTTCCATTCTCGTTTGCACAAGAAGCCAAGGAATGCGTTGATGCCCTTTTCCCCTGTTACTTGATGACGAACGTTTTTTTGTATATCGTAAATTCACAACAAAAACTAATATCACACAAGTCAAGACAACTACCGAAAAAATGTCTTAATCCAAAGGTAATATTATTTACATATTAATAAACATTGTGAAAGCTTACTGGTAGGATGGAATAACGCCATAAGCCAAACTGTAACTCACACAAAGTAAAATTAATCAACAGCAGTTTTACAGTTTTAGTACAAGCAAAAACGGAACTGTAAACACCTACAAGTACTTGAATAATTGACGATTGAAAAGAGACGCTATTGATCAATTGATAGATCTTGACGACTCTACTCAGTCGGAAAAAAATGTAAGCCTTACTTCTAAATTCTTGCTTTAAATCTCAGTGTTTACATTGGAAAACTTAATTGAAATTCTTCTATCTCAAACTTTTAACTACATGGGCAGACAACTCTTTCATTATGAAGATGGTACAAAAACAGTTCACCTCCTAAAACATTGTAGATCGATCGAACTTTCTTAAATTCTTAAGGAAACGTCCGAAGTAATCAACTAACTCCTCGCGAACAACATCAAAAGTTTGCTCTAACTGGTCTAGTCCTGTAGGATTAGAAGTCGTCGAACGTCACTCTATTTTTAATACGGGGACAAACAACTCCCAATCACAATCGCCTAAGCAGCGGCACATCGGTCATTAATTAACAATAGAAAAAAACACAATGCAAGCCATTCTTAACCATCCCCAATATATTTACCCAAATATCGAAAATGAAATCATTTATTGTCTGTATTTCTTGACTTCTGTTTAGCATTCGACTGTGTCGATAACAACATATTACTCTCGTAGCTCACACGCTGTGGCATAAGAGGGCTTGCTCGTGATGGGCTTTTAAATCAGTGTGGTAAATCGTAAACAATATGTTCTTGTTGCTGACTTTCTATCAGACCTCTTTGATATGACATAATTATAAAGATTCTCTAGGATCTATTTCTCCTCTTGTTTTTGATATGCAATAATGATAACGATGAATCTGCTTCATTTTTCAAATACTTATTTTACGCAGATGATGGTCCTCTCTCTACACCAGTTCCTCCTGGTGAAAACTGGTTTTCACCAGTTCCTCCTGGTGAAAACCATGCCACAATGAAAAATAAAATGAATGCATTGTTGTAGTCGAAAGCTAAATAAAATATACTACAATATCAATAAAAAAACATACCAACTATTCTCTTATACGTCTTCTATGGATCACGTCATCCGTGCAACAAAATCGGAAACAGATTGACGAAAAAATTCATCCAAATTCCCATCGATTGCTTTCTATAAAACTTGACTTTTGAAGTGCTTATTATGATATATTGATGCTAAACTATCGAAATTTATTAGAGTTCTGAATAAAGTGAAGTGATGTACAAAAGCTCTCCGGATAAAAAATTAGTCACCTTCTACCAATTTATGTAGGACCTCCACGAGCTCGAAGAATGGAGGGAATTCTGTGCAGTATTCAGTCTAGGAGTATCTTAATGCACTCGAGGTGGATTTTAAATCACTCTTTCATCGACTGATCTCGTAGTGCGGCCACAGTATGTGGGTGGACGATCTTGTCGACTGCAAACTTATCCTTCTAGGTCATCCCACAAATTTTGCCCTGGGTTCATGTCTGGGGACTAAGCTGGCCAATCTAAATGCCTAACTCATCCTGAATGACAGTCATGTTAATTAAAGACAGTTCTAGCCCCATGCACTCGTCAGTTACCCTGAAAGATAATCTAAACAACATGCCATGAAAGATAAGCAAAACAGATAAGCAAACACCCTAGAACATAACAGGCCCTTCTTAACCTTGTATCGCCCCTTGCACTCAGGCTTAGTTGAAAGCTTCTTGAGGTCCTCGATGGACAAAATGATGGGCATCATTGCTATATGGAGAGAATCGTGATTCATATGACCACATGACCCTTCTCCACTCCTCTACAGTTCAATGTGCGTGTGCTATGATCCAGTTTAAACGAGTGGTTTCGGGTAAGAGATAACATCAGCCATTTACGGGTCACTTTGCTTCATATATTCTTTATAAGGTCACTCTTTATGGGTCACTTAGCGCTCCATAGTTTGTTCAGAAACAGCATGAGAAGGGTCATCTTTGACGTTTCACAGTAGTTCCATTCTTGATGTAAAAAGATTCCGGGTAACAATTCGGGACACACGGTGGCAGTCCTTATCGCTTAGAATTTTCTTCTGATCACAATTTTGTCTTGAATTGCCATAATTGCAGAATTGTTTAAATTGTTGGTAGACCCACCTAATAGAGTTGCACGAAACACTAGCGAATTCTGCTATTTCTATCTTTAGGTGTCCTTTTGCATGACCAAATGCAATAGCCCCTTTTAGTCGTTCCGAGAAGTCTTGCGTACGTCTCATAGTGGCGGAGCAACTAAGAAACAAGTTTATATCTTGCCAGCTCTGGTTGAGAACTGATGCCTGTTCAGTTTCCCATATAATCTAAACTTCGTTCACAACTTTGAAAACCGTTTGGTAATCCTAGCAAATAACTAGAGCACGAAAAACAAAAGGTGATTAATTTCTTAGCCGAAAAGCTTACATTACTTCTAATGTTCTCTTCCGAGTTCTTGGAGACTCCTTCCTTAGTTCTTGATGATACATACGACAATATGTCACAGGGTTTCCTCTCCTGGTTAAAGGTAGTAATTTAGGACTGAAGTCCGAAATTTCAATTAAAACTTGTATCGCCACTCTGTCTGCTAATGATAATATAATACAATGTTCTGTTATCAAAAGAAAATACTCCCTATCTGAAGTAAAAAAAACTGAGGTGCTCTGTGGTAGGTGTTGTTATCTGTTTCTCATATCAAATCCAATTCTCATGAGGAAGATATGAAGAAAAAATTGAGTGCGGCATCTTTTGCCGGATTCTCTAATTTCTTGTCTTTGTTGAAGTTCAAGAATTTATATTGATATGCAGCCACTAAAAAACAAAAACTTAGCATATTTTCATCATTATTTTTCTTGGACCCCTTTCACGAAAAGAACTCCTTAGTTATCATAACTATTAAATGCGGTACTCTAGTTTTTAAGCATGATTTAATTTTCAAGCTACTCATAAATGGTGTTCCCAAAGTCCCTACACGTTAATATTCAGTATTCCTACGCTTTCGCAAGCGTGCAACTCGTAGAGTTGTCCCCTAACAAAATGAGAAGGATCGGAACATATTTCAATGGTTAGAGGGTCGCTTTCAACGTTTGCTAGGATTATTATTCGCATGTCCTTCTTGGTTAGTATAATGAAAATTTTCTGTAAAAAATTAAAAATGCAAATGCTCAGTGACCCTCCAAGCAATGTCCAGAATAGTTAGTACTGCTTAGATGTCTTATCCTTTGTTAGAAATACTCCTAATTAACAAATTTCAGGTGTTCCCAGTAGTCCAGCCCTTGAACCTCCCGAATCTTCGCC
>VOMN01031251.1:0-10281 GCA_014899125.1 Orchestia grillus
TCACCCCCTCATGGCATCACCCCCTCATGGCATCACCCCCTCATGGAACCATTCATAAATGAAATTTATTTCTAATGCCCCACCCTTCACTTATGAGTTAACACAGAATCCGAGAGACCGCCAGTCGCATGCAACACCTGCTTCAGCATAGAGCTTAATGAGACACAGTCGGACTGGAGGCGGCTCAGAAACCCCCGCGTATGATGTCACGTGTGGTACGTCCATTACGACTTGTCATCTACCTGGGATTATTTATATCTACGAGCACAATTCTGCCCTCTTTTGAAGAAAACGCAGAGCTGTGACAACAGGAGGCTCCACTCCAAACAAGACTGAAGTATTTAAAAGTCTTTCGAGGGGCGTTAAAAGTACGGCAGTCGAGGAGCCATTGTGTTGGCCGCGACGTCTTTCTGCTTGCTCTCTACTGCGGCAGAACATGAAGCAGAAATTGTCATGGTTTGCATGACCGTCATACAGCTATAGCTCCATCTGAAGGTCCTCCTACCAGAGCTTGCACACACAATCCCTCTAACAAAAAATAGTAGAAAAATGTCATGAATATAAAATTGTACCAAAACGTTTCCGAAATTTCTAACGTTCTTGAAACATTTGAAACATTTATTCACCACAAGTAATTTACATCAGATACAGGTTTATAATCAAATGAGGAATGACGCAGAACCGGGATCAGGATATATACTACATGTATGCCCGAATAAGCTACAAGGTTTCTTTAATCAATTTTAAATATTCTCCCCTTACCTCAAATGTTTGGTCAAAAGACATAATTCCATTTTGAAGAACGTTTACCATAAATCGTGACTCAGCAATTTTCGAAGGCGCAGAAATATGACAATCGTTAGCAACTTTTCCGGCACAGACAAAAAATCTGCGAAACACAGGCGAGCGTCGAGGCCCAAAGCGACCAAAACTGGGTAATGCGAGGCTGCAAGCATAACGAATACCCTTCATTCCCGAAACTGAAGGCAATTCCACAAATGGATCTCACTTGAGGTCTTTATACGGCTCTGTAAAAATAAATACGGCTCAGCAGACACGCATTTCTACGAGAACAATTCGAACGAGGGGCGAAAGTCGTCCCACGGATGCACGGGACTCGATGCCACGCATCACTCTGGGACAATGAGCAGTGGAATTCAATGAAATGCAAAGACTTCGTAAATGTTCCTAGAGCCATGCGTCGCTGTGAGAACTACGGGTTGGACGAGTCGGTGCTTAACAAGCCAAACCAGGGAAATCTTCGTCGTAAGCAACGAATTTTGTTGCTGTATTAGAAAATACTAATTAGTTTTGTATCAAACAGAAAAATTGCTCATTTCATTATTCAGTTTTTCATCGTCTTAACAAATGATTTTTGCTACACCAGCATGTTCGAGTTAAAGCTAAATCTTTAAACATTCTATACCTGTTGGTAGAAACCTGGTGAAATGTTCACAGCGCAGTTATGGTGTTGAAATATTGTCTGAAGAAAAATATTCTAATTTACATCAGGTTTTATCGAGCGGGTAGGCTAGGATAGTAAAATAGTAGCAGAAAGCGAGAAGAGCAATTGAAGACAATTGACTCGAAGCGAATCAAAGATCCTCTAGGATAAAAGAAAAAATGCTCCATGAAGGAGGAAAGTAACGACAGTTTACTACAGCGACGTTATCAAACAGATGTCCAAACCAAAAGTTGCGATTGCCTCGCTGACGACTCTTCGGGAACACCCGTGAGCGCGAAGCATCCATCGTAGATGAATGAAGATAGACACAGTTTTCCCTCTCGCGCAGTACAGCTGCAATTAGACATAACAGGCAACAGCTCAACAACGGGACGCTACGCGCTGCTAGACACCACGGAACGGAGATCATCCTACGAGCTTCGCGGAAAGATTTCATCTCAGCATCTGGCTGAGATGGCAGCGATGATAGCGCCATCAGCGGATACTTTTTGAGTAAAGCAACATCCATTTATCCTTCCTAGTTTTCATCCCTTGACCACTTACGAAGGAAATGACCAGTCTTATATCAATAAATCTAAGAAGTGCTGCAAAATAATATTATTGAACCGGGCGTACGATAAAATTTTTGAACGAATAAATGAAACTAAGAAAGTGAATTCAGGAGGGCAAAAACACTGGAAAAAAAACTGCCCGAACTAGGAACAGCATACGCTTTCAAGTTTTCAAAGAATAGCCGCTAGACGGAATGAAGTATTAGTGAAAAAATATCCATCAAAGAACAAGATTTAAAGTAAACAAAAAATATTTTATAGAGTTAATTTTTGATGGAACAAACCAGATCAAGGTTAAGAAAATGAATGGAACGAACCATCACATCAAGTGAAAACCTGACGAGAAATTTTCCGTCCTTGAACTATTTCCTAGCTGTAATTTTTTAGGGGCATTTGTGCTCTAGTTTCAATGAGTCGAACTTTCACTTGAAGTCGCTCATAAGAACACCCTTGTGAGCCGCGCCGCCTCGAGGATTCTCGCTGAATATTTGATGACGCGAGGGGTGAACCGCGACACGGCGAGAGTGACTTGGTTCACTCTTCTTCAGATTCAGGAATAGGAGACAATTTCATCTAAGCACGATTCAACGAAAATAAACACGAACAGAAATAAGCACGAAATGGAAAATATATTTCTTAAAAGCATCTACTTCAACTTTGCCGAGGTTATTTAAAAAACAATGTTAACACCTAATTACGACACTAAATTGGTAAATAACACTTCTTAGAGTACAGAAAATCCTGGTCACCGTAACAAATTCCGTATAAAAGAGTATATTGCAAATTTAATCAATGAAAAAAAATACAAAACAACAGAGCCGAGAAGAAAATTTGATTAACGTTAACGCCATGAAATTGAGAATTACTGCACTTCTTTTCATGCTGCAGGAATTATATTTGGTTTCAATAAGTTTTCTTCAAAAGGAAAGCTATTCAAAACAGATCGAGCGAAATATGTTTTGAATACGGTAACTTTTTGGGTTTCCAGCCTAAGCCGTAAAATCTGAACATTTTCTTCAGTGTGAAGGAAATTATTGGCTGCACAAATGATCATCGATCAAACAAGTCATGAAAATACAAATATGAATCCCCATTGGAGGAGACCACCAATTTATACAAATTCCAACCCTGGAATTACCTTTAAAATGCTCCAAAAGTTTGTACGATTTTTCTAAATAAAGAAAAATGAAACATTTTAATAGAGAGTAAAGATTAAAAGAATAGTTGAAAAACAGGAGTGTTGACGGCACTCGTACAAGCAGCTGCTTGCAGGGCACATGAGCCTCGCCTCGAAAAAGCGATGGACGGCGCATGATCAAAAAATACCTTCCTTAAGTCCGAAATAAACACACGACGGCTTTACTATTTTTTTGATAGGGAAACTTCTGAGAAGCACTCACCATCTGAGACACGACGAAGATGAACCTCATCAGCATACCTCTGTGAGTGACGTGCAACTCTCCCAAGAAGCAGTAAAAAGCTCCAGCGAGTTAGAGACTGCGCTCCAGGAGACTCTTACTTGAGAGAGCTCCAACGTAAATTCAAATGAATGTAAAGCATAGTAGCGCGAACAAACACGCCAACTTTACATCGCTGAAATTGGTCAGAAAGGATGAAATTATAGATAGTAGCCCAATATTGAAAGCGTGATGAATCACAAAGAGACTAACACTTATCAGTTTCTGTAAGATTTTGAAGAATATGAATGATGCGATCAGTTTTGATGACATTAACATCATGAAAAAATAAAAACTAATTCTAAAAAGGTTTCAAAAGGTTTCAAAATATTTCATGAGTCAACAAGCAGAATCCCATTCAATTATAGCCAAATTAAGTTGACCGCCATAAGCTAGGACAGTCATTTTACTGGTACATGCCATCAAGTTTACATTAATTTACACCACCCAACTTTCCGCCAATACTTCTAACGGAGAACAGAGGGCAGTGAAAAAGTAGCGAAGTGTTTTGTTGATGTGAAGATGAGTTTAAGTACAGAAGTTTTACGTCAAAAAACTAATTTAAATACTATCTTATTCAATAAGCATTTGTTTCATGATGATTTGGTTTTCAATTTTAGTTGGTGAATTACGGGACTTGGTAGAAATAAAACAAGTCAAGAGAAATTTCAGAGTCGAAAAGTCTCACAAAACAGAAACTCAGCGCTTCGCACAATCAATTGAGAAATCGGTTCTGCAAGCTCTATCGCTGACATGAAACTCTGCGCGAAGCCCGAGATGATGCTGTCACGAGACCAAGTCGACGTAATAATATCGAGCAATACGTAAGGCTGGTTACCTCCTGTCACATGTAAGCAGTTCGAAGAGAGGACCGTGCGACAAATTACTGCCAGGAAGTCGCATACACGCAATAATTCGAGACATCGAGCTCAGGCCTCGTGGGGGGAGCGAACAATGCAAGTCTAAAGGAGAAGGGGCTACGAGCGAGACCGAAGATGAACAGAGGCACGGAAAGAAAGAATAAGCGTCCAATCATTCCGCTATGTACTCAAACACAGTTGTTGCTTGCTTGGTTGATCCGTCTCTCTATCACGCTTTTTAGGATTTAGATACGAGAAAATTCCCGGGTCCTTATTCCTAAACTAATAATATTAAGACTAGCATCACTGATACGCACATCCTTATCTGACAAAGATATTACTTCATGTCAGAGTTATCGTAAATAGGAGGGCATCTAATGAATTGAATATTCGTCCCGCCATTTTTGGTGGGGCGTATCTACTAGTAGTTAACGGTAAACTAATGCTCAGCGGTACGAAAGATCATCGTACAAAGATAAAGCTACAGTCGGCCTTTTAGTAACCTTTTTTGGTCAGTGACAAAACTATTACTATTAATAGTAATTGAATTATTAATAGTAATTATTGAACTATTAATTCAATATCTTTTAGAAATGAAACATCGAAACAAAGCTCAGAGAGTGACATAACACCATATTCGACAGCCCACAAGGCAACCTGCAGAACACACTACCTGATATACAAGCATGGATTAAATGAAAGAGGAAATGACAGTCACAGGAACTCTTAAGTACACGAGAGTGTAATTGACCGTACAGAGATCAACGCCTTCGGAGCATGACAAGCATATTCAGTGCAAATGAGAGAGAATCAGTTCTTTCTTTGGCCATACCGTCTAGAACAGGGTGGTGCAAAAGTTCCTTCACTATTTTGAACTTTTATTACACAACAACTACTACAACTAAAAAAATTTGTTACATAAAAAATGAAAGAGAAAATTTTGAAATTTTAGCCAGTATTAAAGATGTGGATTTGAAGTATATTTTGTAATTAAATTGATACGATTATCATATCCCAAAAATGCTGAAAAGAGCTAGGACTAACGAGTAAAGATAAGGGAAAGTCATTTCTCTTGCAATGGATCGTTCGTTGCTGTGCAGAAGGACTTCACAATAACATTTAATCAGCACAGACCTTCCAGACATTGCATTAGTGTAACGACTTCAAGATTCGGAGATTTCGGCTCAACAGCAGACAAAAATCGCTCTGGCAGACCGAGATCGGTACGAAATACATGTGTAATTCAAAGTGTTTCATTGAGTGTTGCCATAGATTTAAAAATGTCAACTAGGCAACGTTCTAGTTAACTATGAATTTAACGAAAATCATTGCAACGCATCCTAACGAAAGACTTGAAACTGCTTCCGTATAAAATTCTAGTAAAACGATCGTTAAAGTTTGCAGATCATCAAGAGAGAAAGAACTTTGCACTCGCATTTCTTTGGCAGACGAATGATGAGACTTTTACCTCACACCTAACTATGTCTAATGAGGCCCATTTCCATATCAGAAGGCATGCTAATAAACAAAACTGTCGATTCTGGTGTGATGAAAATTTAAACCTTAATCCATGAGCAGCCACTTCACACACAGAGCGTCATCGCTCCCTGTGGCATAACGCGTGCAAATATCATTGGTCTGTACTTCTTCGAGGATATTGATGGTGCACCCGTGGGAGTCAAAGGAGACAACTACTCACAAATGATACAGGAATATTTATTGCCACAACTGGAAGATATAAANTTCCTGGTCGTTTAATTTCACGTTTTGGTGACGTTCCATGGCCACCTCAGTCTCCTGATTTGACCCCTGCACATTTTTCCAATAAGGATACCGTAAAGGAAAGGTTTACATCAATATACCCAATACTCACCGTGAGTTGAAAAACATCGAAGAAATTAACAGAATAACTCCAGATATTCTGGAACAGTCATGGAAAATATTGTACTCAGAATACGCTTGTGTTTAAAAGTAATAATGGAGAATATTTGAAGAATACCATACCCAAATATTAAAACTTCAAGATTTTTTCTTTCATATCATATGTAACCTATTTTTATAGCTGTACTATTTGTCGTGTAAAGAATGCTCAAAATGGTGAAGCGAATTTTGCACCATCCTGTACATGACACGAGAAAATGAAATCTGCGTTGATGTTTACGGCATCCGAGCAGGGTACGCAAACGTGTAGTGACAACCATAAAATCGATATTTTATGGAGTTTCACGCCAATGCTTGATTCAAGACTTATCCAAAAGTGAGAAACGAGTTTCATCGAGCACAGGAATATATCAAACAAAGGAAAGAATTACAGCATTTCACGGGTTTTTTTATGTAATTAGAGAGGCGCTATAAAAATGACATGCCCGCAATTTGCTCAAAAGTTATCAGATGCACTCAGCAAAGCAACTCTTCGAATGAGGTCGTTTTACTCAACTTTTAAAATTACTATCAATGGCGAAAGCTACGTTCTCAAGCAACTCAATACAACCTCTGTACGAACTAAATCCAATTCAATTAAACCACAATAATGCCAGGCATCAGATAATATTGGCATACGTCTCATAGTCCTAACATGACACCTTCCAACTTTGAATCCCTCGGTTCGTGAATAAGGAGGAAAGAATTTTCAGGCAGCACTTTGATAAAACGAACGACGTGGAAAACTCTGTTGGCTGCTTGAGCAAAGAAAGCCTGAATGAGACTTCCGAATTGGATTCGCAACGCATGCGGAATATGTGAATTACCAGGAGCGCGGACTGTTCTATCGATTTCATGTCGTTGACAAAAAGGTAAGTCATACATGAACACTATTACATCGTGTTGTATAAAAAACACCTGATGAAAAAAGAGGAACATAATCAGTCCTAGAATATTTTTCTCACACATGGCAAAAGTACTCGTATGAGAAATATTTTGTAGTTCATTTGCTCTTCCACTGATTGCAAGTCTATCAACAAAATGCGCGGGAGTTAAGTCGTCAAGTAACCAGTTCGCCAAATCGAAGCAATTCATGAATTACGTAAACGTGAGAGTCCCGTTGAAGTTTTGCTCATAAAACATTTTATCAATCAAACCTTTTTTGCTTCGAACACTACAAATATTGCATCATACAAGGCTAATCTCTTCAGAATCAATGCTTCCTGGAAGTGAGAGCTGATAAAACATTACAGATCAGAAAAGTACGTATGTACTCAAAAAAAAACTCATAAATGTTCATCTTGTACGTCTGTTTCGACTTGGGCAGGGAAGAAGAAGAAGTAGCACGGAAGTTAGTCAACCTCCGCACGGATTGTTCTGCGTGCCCAAAGAGAGTTCTCAACTTTCCTTTGAGCCTAGTTGGGGCATTCCTGAGAGTCTTTACCTCTTTCGGAAAGGTCTTGCCGTGCACACGTTATGCTAATCTGCCGCAAAGTTCAGAAACGAGCGGCAACCGTGTCCTCAAGAATGTTTCACGCGTTTGCTGAAACACAGGCATGAGTGACGAGCAAACTTATGCTCTGACCAGCTAGGTGAACAGAAATTGTTCATGTGTACGCTCATGAAGTTTTTCATTCTTCAGGATATAAAGATTATACATTGCTTCTTAGTGAGCAAAACGTTTTTTTGCGTATGTATGGTATATTTCGATTGGAAGAGCCAATGGAATAATGCTGACGCACATACTTATCTCTCATTGAGATAGAAGTAACTCACAAACAGCAGCTAAATCAGGAAAATTTATTGCAACAGGCCAATAACTTTTTTTGCTAAAGCAAGCTTGGACGAGAACCGAACCATCTAAAAAGGCTTATGCTAAATATTCCTTAAAAGCTGCTGCACCGATAATATGGCAAAATAAGTCACTGATAAATCCCGTGCGATGCGATTACTGGGACACAAACTCACAGACTGGAGCGTGAACAACTGATGCCGTGGCTGCCAACTAAACACAGGAGGGTAAGCAGCTGATGCCGTGGCTGCCAACTAAACACAGGGGGGTAAGCAGCTGATGCCGGGGCTGCCAACTACACACAGGAGGGTAAGCACCAAATGCCCTTACTATCTTAGCCCCAAATTGAAGCGATTCAATCCTTGTCGCACGCCGCTTATGTTAGTTCGTGTGTGACGAGAATACTGTAGGTTCTATTTTCCAAAAAAATGAAAAGCACACCAAAAAATGCAAAAGTCAAAAGGTTTGATGCGCAAACAAATGAAGGACTGCAGAAAATTTGTTTAACCAGAAGAACCTTGAAAGTAACACAATGAGCAGCACACGAGGAGCTCGTAACTCCTTCTACATGAAATAATTTTCTCTGAAGGCTGGTCAAGATGAAACAAAATACCAATCAATTATTTCCAGTACCTAGCGTTTAGAACAACTAATTAGAAAATAAAAATACGCGGCAAAATAACAAGCGAGCGTACGGTGTTTAGTGCGCACAAAAAATAGGGCGATCTAGAAGAAGTAAATTAGCCCATTGAAACTTCCGCATCAAAAGCAACGAAAAAAAATGCCAGTCTTTCCTCAGCCTCCGTTCTCAGTTTTTTGTGGCGGCATTGGGAGGCTTATCAGTGAGCTTCATTACAGGGCCCACAACCTCGAAGCCTGCTCCATTATTTTGCTTCTCGTTCGGACCAGCGAAGGTTCGGATTCCCACCGGCACAGTCCCGCCATACATCAGCGACCACCTTCAGCTCATAGTCACTTTTCATTAGACCGGACGCCCGAGCAGCAGCGCAACGCTCGATTCTTCAAGCAAAATTCAGCTAAACCTGACCTGATGAGAAAATCTCCTGGAATTCCTGCTTCTAGGGTATGATGTAGGAAAGATAAATTAATATGGTAATTCGCAGGGTAACTCTAATGATTTCAAAATGATCGAAGTGAAAGCTTACAAATAAAGGTGCACAAGTATCTATGAATATACAACTACGCTGAATGAGAAACTTTTTGCGTTCACTAAGTCAGCAATTCGGCATTCCATGGAGTAATAATTTGTCACTGAAAATAAAATTTATTGTTGAGAACTTATTCGGCATTTCGCCTTAAAAGCAAAAAAATCCAGTTGTGGCCTGAATTCCGAACCATGCGCGTTGAGAAGACACAGACGCTCCGTGATATTTTCGCAAAATTGCCGTTCCCGGTATAAAAAATTCAGACGTCATGCTCTCGACGCTCGCAAATCTCCTTCCCAACAACCCGAAAATTGGCCTTCATTCCGGTGTCTGAGAAGCAATTTACCAACATTTTGCAGAGTCGTTTCTCCGACGACTACTGAAAATGTGTGCGTAAGGTGTTTATTTACGCTGAAACTCGCAAGAAATATATTCGAAAGACGCCTCATTTTTTTCAGTCAATTACTCTCGAATACATTTCAAAACGTGTGGGATAAAATTTTGACAAGACAGTTTGACGGGAAAATAATTGTAATTTCACGATGAGGTTCAAGACATTCAGTCAGAAAATACGACTTGCAACCAACTCGAAAGCCTCCCAGACAGCGCGGAAAATACTTAGACACCAATTTCGTAGCGAGTGAAAGCATTTTGAAATGGTCCCTAGCACCGAAATGTGATTCAAGACAAAAAAGCATATTTCAATAATAAAAATGGGAACGTCAAATGTTCACTCCGATCTGCAACATGAAGAAATTAATTATAAAGTAAAACTTGTCAACTGGAAAAGGGAATACTACCTCAGAAGATGAGGCCCCCATGGGACATTGCGAACGTTACAAACAACTCAAACCGATCTGCTGTATGAATAAGAATATAAAGTAGAACTCAACAACTGGAAGCAGGAACAATACCTGAGAAGATGAGGTCCCCGTGAGGCGTGAGGGCTACTCTGGGAGGCACGGCGCGGACCGGGATGTTGCCACGGAACCACCGCACTTGTACCTGAGGCGGTCCACGGGCCTGGCAGGGCAGTGTGGTGGCAGTCCCGGCGGGGAGGGTGAGTGTCA
>VOMN01031254.1:0-18106 GCA_014899125.1 Orchestia grillus
CCTGTATCTGATGTAAATTACTTGTGGTAAATAAATGGTTACAAATGCTTACAAATGTTTACAAATTTTATAAGTTTAGGCTCTTGCGATGTTTTTGTATATCATTTACTCACTCCTAAAGAGCCGACATTAAGCAGCTTATTTCACCTTACTACGAATGCGTCTCTACCCAAACTGTCAGTTCTGGTGAGAATGAGTTCTGACCCACTCTGCTTAGAACCCGCTTGCTACCCTCAAAAACCAATCACCATGTGAAGGGTATCTAAAGCATCAATATATTTTCCTGGACATTGGCTAAACTCATTCCGGTGATTTCAAACCCCTCTTACTTCTCTGCAACATTCCATATTAGCGTCTTCACAGATTTTCTACACACAGCGATACTCGACCCTCGCCTGTACACTTCTTGCTGACCATTGAAATTTCCCCGAGCTCGAGGCCCATTAATTGCCCTCACGTTCCCGACCCTCGAGAGCCACACTCTGGCCACCTTCTTTCCAACAGGACACAGGACTGCGAGACCGTTGGTGTTTCGCGTTCACTTACATTGTCTAACATTAATTTCGAGCGCTTTTGACTACATGGTTTTTCAGAAATATGTTTATTATTTATTTCAGTCTCGTTCTTCTTTTTCCAAAAAATGTCTTTCCCAATAATAATGTTTCCGAATTATTATATTTGTCGGAAATTTCCATCTTCCCGAAATAAAATGTTTCTAAATATTTTGCATTTCCATCTCATATCTGTAATGATCTTCCTCTTCCCGAAAACGTCTCTCCCGACAATATCCTCATGAATTATAAAATATGTCTGAAATTCTCATTTGTCTGAAATAAACTGATTTCGATTTTTTTACATTTCCCTCATTATGGTCGCACTTCCAACTGTTCAGCTAGTCCGGGGCCGGCAGCTGAGAGGTGCAGCGCAACTTGGAAAGAGCAAGCAGACTAAGCCAGACCACTCGACTGGGCACTACCAGCAGATGGTATTAGGGGCCATGGTACTCGGGATCGCAGAGATCAGTGCACACGAGACAAATATTGGGTTGTCCGGAAAGTTCGAGCCGATGTTTAAAGAAAAGAAAAACGTCAATAAATATAAGCTCTTAGATTTTTAGTCAGCCAACCGGAAACCATTTTGTTGCACGATTTTTCTCCGTCTTTCCTTTTACTTGAAAATACCATCTTCCTAGAATTGCGGTGGTTCAATGAAAAATAATTCACTAAGGCATCTTTTAGTGTCATCCAAGGATTTGAAATTTTTACCGTTAAGACTATTCTGCAAAGACCTGAATAAGTAGAAAACGACACTTTTCCAGTAGGCCAATTCTGAACATTTTCTTGGATTGCTGCTTCAAACTCATCGAAGTGTGAGCTGTATTTCTCAGAATTAATTGTCTGGTTACTTGTCAGAAGCTCAACGTATTGAAGTCCTTTCCAATACCACCAGACACAAAGTAAAACTTTCTTAAGGTGAAAACCTGCTTATGGGGGAGTTACGCGGGGGGTGAAGGGAAGGGGGGGTTGGCTCATGTCGCTCACTCCAGGATCGTTTTCTCTGAACATTCCCGTAAGCAATCCATTTCTCGTCTCCTGTCTCAGTGTTTTTTAACAAAAAAGTGCGTTTTCATCCCATTTATAAAGAATCAGGGACGGAAATAAAGGTTCTTTTCACTCAAGTCATGTGGCATCCAAACATCGTCGCGATTTAAGAACCCAAGCTTTACCAGGTGCTCAAGAACCATGGATTTTGATATGTTGAGGCTTTCTGCCAATTTTCGGGTTGTGCAATGTGGGTTATTCTCAATTAATCACTTGTTTGGGTTATCATCTGTAGTGGATGCTTAGCCTGATCGCTTTTCACCAATGAGGCTACAATTTCCATCTCGGAAGCTCGCGAATCCCTTCCGTGCAGTTACAGTTCTTTCGGATAAAGAGTCATCACCGTAAGCTGTGAATATTTCTGAGGTTGTTTGAGAGGCATTTTTTTCTTCAGGGAAATAGATGAGCATCAGGGGCCTTAAATGAATTTTAATTCCACTTTAAAAGGTTATAGAATTAACTCAAACCCACTCCTAGGTTATAGGATCTCAAACCCACTCCTACAAAAAGATAGCTTGAATTGTGCCCTGAATGCAGATGTATTCAAATCTTATTTTTGTTACTCTATTACATTCTCAAACAAATCGAAAGATCAACTACTAAAAATCGGCATGGACGTCCCGAATAACCCCATAGTACGCTAGCTGGTGCGAGATTTGGCCTTGAGCAAGAATGTTGCAGCGGGCGACCGCGTTCGGTGAGGGGTGATGTAGAGGGTCCAGGCTGGGAATTTCAGGGTGGTGCAAAAGTCACTTCATCATTTTTAACATTTATTGCACGAGTACAAATACAGTTTTAAAAAATAAGTTTCACATGAAGTGAAAAAAATATCTTGAAGTTATTATTAAAATAAGGTATTGTTCAAATATTCTGCATTATATTTTGAACACAAGCGTTTCCTCGTTCAGTATTTTTCATGATGTTTTCCAAAATCTCTGGAGTTATTCTATTGATTTCTTCAATGAAATTTTTAAACTCATGGAGGGTACTGGGTGTATCGATGTAAACCTTTCCTTTAACGTATCCCCATAGAAAAAAATCCACGCGGGTTAAATCAAGAGACCGAGGTGGCCATGGAACATCACCAAAATATTAAATTAAACGACCAGGAAAGGTACATAGCTCTTAGTTTTGCCATGGCTTTCCTTGCTGTATGTGGTGTCGCTCCATCTTGTTGGAACCGCAAATTCTTCATGTCCAAATCTTCCAGTTGTTGCAAGAAATATTACTGTCTCATTCATCTGTAGGTTTCTCCTCTCACTGTCACGGTTGCGCCATCAACATCCTCGAAGAAGTATGGACGAATGAGTTTTGCGGCAGCTCACGGATTATCCTAAGGTTTTTATCCCACTAGAATTGTCAGTTTCGTTTACCAACATGCCCACTGATACGGAAATGGGCCTCATTAGACATGATTACGTGTGAGGTAAAAGTATCATCATTCGTCCACCATAGAATTGCGCGTGCGAAGTCTTTTCTTTGTTGATGGTCTGCAAACTTTAACAATTGTGTTACTGGAATTTTACATGTAAACTGTTTTAAATCTTTCGTTAAGATGCAATGCAATGATTTCGGTGAAATTCCTGGTTGACCGGAACGTTGCCTAGTCGACGTCTCTAAATCTGCTGCAACCCTCAATGAAGCACGTTGAATTACACGTGCATTTCGTAACGATCTCGGGCTGCCAAAGCGTTTTTTGCCTGTTTTAATTATTGATCCAAAATCTCTGAATCTAGGAAAATTGAAATAATGCAGTGTTTGGAAGGCCTTTGTTGGTTAAATGTTCATACGAAGTCCCTCTGTCCAGCAACTAACGATCTTTTGCGAGAGAAATAACTTTCCACTACCTTTTCGCGTTGGTCCTTGCAGTATTTCGGCCTTTTTGGATATAATAACTGTAGAAGTTTAGATTAGAAAAAAACTTCAAATCTGTATCTTCGATGAAAATAAAGTTCAAAATTTTCTGTTTGATATTCTTTCCAACACACTTTTATGGCGTATTATTTGTGGATCAAAAGTTTAAATGGCAAAGTGACTTTTGCGCCTCCCTGTCCCAATCAAATCGGAAACAGAATTCTTCTACATACGAGAAAAACATAACAAATAATTGCCAGCCCATCTAAACGAGGATGAAGTAGCTATTCTTGCATGTTATGGAAAACTTTTATTAACTTTAGTCTGGTTTATTAGAAGTGTTATGCATATTCCCAACGCCGAGGTATAGGTGATATTTTGACAGGCGAAAATGGCCCAATTGATGCATGCTATGCGTGAAACTATGCGACGATCAACTTGAACTATTATAATTTAAAATCTTTCAGGTGGGCTTTATTTTGCATATTCATCAGCGGTGCTTCATTTAATTAGATAGTACTTCGCCGACGCACGTTACCGACACACTTTGTCGACACACTTTGCCGACACACTTTGCCGACACACTTTGCGGACACACTTTGCCGACACACTTCGCCGACACACTTCGCCGACACATCTCCCCGGCACACTTCGCTGACACACTTCGCTGACATATTTTGTCGACATACTTCAGTGGTACACTTCGCTGACACACTTTGCTGACCCACTCCCCGGACACACTTCACCAACAGCCTTCTCCAGCGAATTAATGCACTAAAGTTTAACTCTTTATTAAGAAATAAAGTAACTATTACTGTGATTACAAATATTTTCTTTCCGTGTACCCGTGAAAAATTTTTGTGTACCTTCGCTTGTGCAAAAAACTATTTATATGTAACTAATTAAGAATAAAAGGGGTAGATCTACACTAAAATTGCACAGCTAAAGAAAGTATTCATTTCAATGTCTCATTTGCATTTTGGGATGTAATTAAATTCTACCATGATATATCAAAGGTTCGGCTGTAATACTCAGTTCTCGATGCAGAAGATTTCAGCCTCATTTTAAAGTCAAATGTCACTGGACTCCCCTAAAAATTAATCGAATTAAGTAATATAATTACAGATATGGAGCTTGAAAGCTTCAGCCCGCCAGAAACGTATTGACAACTTTTGAATACGTAAATTGAAGTCGATATGAATTCTCCGCTCAAATGCAGCTTTCCGCACCAGTAGTTATTGGTTAGTTTAAAGCTTCGTATCCACATCAAATATAATCCAAAGCGAGCGAAAAGAAGAAGGAATTGTGAAACTATTAAAATCTGTTTGCTGCAATTGTTGACTACAGATCGGTCGGTTGTTTTAGGGCTATCGAAGAAATTATTTCAGACTCTTTTAGAACGAGCTGTTTTAAACACTTTTTTGATATTCAACGGAAATTTTTCGAAACAATTAGAAGGTTTAGGTAAGGATCTTCTTTATTCTCCAACTTTTGTGAATATTTCCATGTGTTTTAGGGAAAGGAAATAGTTCGACGATTATCCGGTATCATTTAAGCCTATTTTTTATCTGAGACATGTTGATGGTACGTTTTTGTTATTCCGGGATCGAGCTCATGCTCCGCTCTTCTTGAATTATTTTAAAAGTAAGCATAGAATCATTTGGTTAACAATGGAAAGTGAAATGGACAGCAAGCTTTCATAGACAGAGGGATAGATTCGAATGCTCCGTGTTTCGGGAGGAATGCTTCACAGGTTTGGGAACAAGTTTTTTACACTTTTTTACCTTGTTTGTTTAGACTCAATTTTGTCATAGTTTAATTGTGCCGTGTTTTTCATGTATGCACCTCTCACCGGTATCTTCACGAGGAATTTACCTATCTGAAGTGTTCCTTTCGGAACAATGGTTTTTCTACGGTCTGCATAGAATTGCAGATTAAAATTGTTTTGGATAAAAAATGCACACACACTTTTAGTAATCAACATACAGCTAACACGGTACGATCGATCTCTTTTTGTTTTCTTTATTATGGCCCTCAATCAGAACAAATGAAGAAATAGCTTATGGAACTGTCATGGAAATATTTAATTGATGTTAATTTCAGAATTATATTGGTCAATAAAAAAATTGGGTAATTTTTTATGGTCAAAGACAAGCTTCCTTCCGAGTTTTAGGATCCTCGATATATAAATACAGTTGTGCAGGTTGTGCATCAGAGTACGTAGGAATGACTTCCCGTACAATAGGTTGTAAGATTGCGGAGCATCAAGGTAAATAATAATCATTGGACAGGGAATATTCTAACGAGTCCATCCCAGTAAGCCATCCGTAATCATGCTTTCGAATGGAACACTTCGGTAAACTTGAATAACTTCAAGATCTTAGGTCGGCCAAATTTTTGAGAATTTTAGTATCCCTTTTTATTTTTATAATGAAAATTTCTTTGAATAATCATGTTAGGTCTTTTCAACTTTCCCAAGTGATTAGGTAGTTTATTGCACTGTTACCACAACTGTAATTGCATTTTTGTCCTCTTTTTTGTTGCAGATGTTATTTATTTTTTTTATAGCTGCTGCTGATGAGCGAATGCTCGAAACGTCCTATTTTTTACTACCTTATAGTCTCGAGAATATATTTTATCATCAAAAATAGTTTATATAGCTTTTCTAGCTCTTTCTTTTAACTGAAAACGAGAAAATTTCCAAATGGTTGCTAAGAACAAAGTACCATTTGGTACACGGACTATTGAAAACTTGGAATCAATGCACAGGTGTTTTGCTACACCGGTTTCCCCGCGCAGAGAAACAGCAAGTTCAGAAGGAAGAGAAAAAAGACAAACAGGAAATAATGAAGAAGGTAAGAAACTTTAGGAGCAAAGTGGGTACGATAGATAGAAGTCGCTAAGGTCTATCTATAATTGAGGTAACCTAACAGTGCTCCCCTGGGGTCGCCACACCTAATAGCATACGATGGAAAACCTAAGTAACCTAACCCTATTGCCTATCCTAAGCCCCCTGAGAGATCCATACAAGTGCAAAGTTATTTCCGAATACATTTTTGATCGGATCTTACATTTCTCACTTCCCAATCAAAATCATTCCCAATAGACAGACCAAAATAACTCGTGAAATAATCGCACTTTTAAATGTGGGCAGCAACAAAATTTCAATACTTATGACTCTAAAACTCTCCAACGCACTAACCAGTTCCGCCGAACGTATTCTTACCAGTCGGAATTGTTTCGTACTCCGCTGTTTAACTTTCGTACTCCGGTCTTCACCTTTCGTACTCCGCTATTTACCTTTCGGACTCCGCTATTTACCTTTCGTACTCCACCATTCACCTTTCCCGTGGCTGCGAAGCCCTCCCTTCGCACCTAACACACCGCGTCTGGAGCAGATCAATCAATGTGAGGAGACAAAACCGCGGCGTTAAAAATGTACGGTAGACTTTGAAATTTTCCATGAGTTTCAGTTCAAAATGTTCCTGTCTTTGATGTTTATTAATTAAGTCTGAATAGTATAACAAGCTTGGATACTAGGGGTGGAGGATTGAGGTAATATGTGAGGGCTGCTATTTAGCTAGATATCCTGACATAGTTTAACACGCCGCAGGCCGCTTTCTTCGAACGAGTAATACGCAGAGTAAAAAATATAAACATCAGTGATTTGTGCTACCCAACCGGTAGCGCGACTACAACAAAATCATTACATCAAGTAACGAAAGAGACTACAGATTAAAAATTGCTGCCTTTATGGACTATGTTGAATTCGAGTCCAGAAAAGCTCCAAAGACAAAAAATTAGTTCTCTGCCACTGATGTGGTGGAGAACATCGACGAGCACGAATAATGGTGGCAATTCTGGGCGTTATTGAGTTTACAAGTGCCCTAATGTACACCTGGTCGATTTTATGCTCCGCTTCATCAACTAATATCATCTCGTAGTGCGGCCGCAGTACATGGACAATCTTTTGCAACAAAAACTTTTTCATTCTAAGTGTTCCACAAATTTTTTATGGGATTCACATTTGGAGATATAGGTGGCCTAATTAAATCTCTGACATACCCCGAATGACTGTTTTGCCAATTAATGACAGTTGAGCCCAATGCACCAGGCAGTTGTCATCCCGAAAGATAGACGAAGGAACATAGTTTTTTATCATTCAGATATTGCGCAAATGGTAAAACTTGGTTATCTAGCAGCTCAATGTAATAATGGTTTTCCAGTTACACTGATATCTCAGTTAAAGAACCCATTTCTGTGTATTTGAAACTATCTCAGAACATGACTGACCATCCTTCTCCTTGTATTGCCCCTGGTAAGCAGGCTTCGCAGAAGGCTTCATGAGTTCGATAAATATCAAGGAGGGCATCATTGCTGTAGAGACAGAATCGCGATTCATCCTATCACATGACTCGCCTTCACTCCTCTACAGCCTAAAGTACGTGTACTTTGGCCCAATGTAAATGAGTGGTCTTGTGAGCAAGAACGAACATCGGCCGACCACGAGCAAAACTGCTCCATGTATTCATTGCGTTGAGTTCCCTTTGAAAGGCTTCTTCAGAAACAGTATTAGAAGGATATCATTGACGTTTTGACGTAGTTCAATCCTTGATGCAAACTAATTCCGGTCAACAATTAGGGTCACGCGGCGGTGATCTCGGTTAGAATTTTCTTCCTCTCACAGTTTTGCCTTGTATTGCCGTATATAAAGGATTGTTTCCATTGTTGGTGCACTCGTATAGTTGCAGTATGAAACAGCAGCAAATTCCGCTACTTTCTTTGCTGGATGTCATTTAGCCCGACCACATGCAGTAGCCCCTTTTTGCCATTCCAAGACGTCTTGCATTCGTCATATCGTAGTGCGGCCACAATAAAACAAGTTCATACCTTATCAGCTATGAATGAAGATTGATGTTTGTTCAGCAATTGTCTATAACCTAAATTTCGGTGACGGCTTTGAAAATGGATTAATGAACATAGTAAATAAATGGATCTCAAAGAACAATGGGTGACTAATTTCTGGTTTGGGGAACTTACATACCATCGGGTTGGTGCAAAAATAATGTTTGATAACAAGGTCTAAGTTGAGAATGAAGCAGCCATATGTTTCGAAAATAC
The DNA here is from genome assembly GCA_014899125.1 of Orchestia grillus. Taxonomy (NCBI): domain Eukaryota; kingdom Metazoa; phylum Arthropoda; class Malacostraca; order Amphipoda; family Talitridae; genus Orchestia; species Orchestia grillus. Next base: position 8,577 of record VOMN01031254.1, read on the forward strand.
GTATTCATAAATTGCTTTCAGGAATCTCATTCCACCTGTCAAGAATCTAATAAATGCCAAGCTTGTAAAATGTCTTTTGTTTAGAAGCAAAATAAACTACGCGAAAAAAATTTTTCGGACCCCTGTAAAATATATATAATTTAAATAATTTCTAAACGTTTCCTCGTAACAAATTTGCAGGAAAAGAATAGGGTAACAATGATTGTTTTCTGTCTCACTGGTATAGTCAGCACTACACCCGCTCATTCTGAAGCAACTGTTCTTCGCACAGTCATAAGTCTAATTGCCATTACCTGAACACCGAACACAAAACCATATTCTTTTTCTTCAAATTTGTTTGAAGGAAACCTGCAAAAACTGTGTACATTAGATGTACATTTTACCATGGAGTCTTGCCCGTCAAGTGTGCTTTTAGAAAATGAAACAAGTTGTTTTCCTTATAATGGAAGTGCACAGGAACTTAATAATGAAATATACAATGAAATTAGAAAAAAATCGATGTAAATGAAGCAAAGTATACCTTTAAACATTTCCGGGAGGGAATAATTTCAGTACAGTAGAGAAAATACGATTAAATCTTCAAATCTTGCATTGCAGCCCAGGCTATATTCACTTCAACAGCTATAATTTTCTTCTTGTAGCGCGCTAAAAACGGTTTACAAATTCTAGCAGGTATTTTGTTTCATTCTGCTTCACGTGTCTTCTCCAGTTCCACGATGTTTGTTTGGGCTCTTAGTTGGGTCTAAATTTTCAAGTTATTTCGTAAATTCTCTCTTCATTACAGTGTAGGGACTGACTTGACCGAACAATTATAATTACATCCAGTAATTTTTTCGTAGAATTCACTCTGTGCTCAAAGGTTATTAATTTGTTCTAATACCCAGAAGAAAGGACAGTCAAAATTTTCACAAGAAACGAATAAAAGTACGTTCGAAATCTTTTGCTCTGCTGCCACATTCTTTCTACCATTTGCATTATGATGCCATATTCACAATACATTTCGCATAGAATCATTTCCAAATTATCCTGCTGCCGCAACCAAGTTGCACAGTTGGAATTGCGTCCCATGCTTTGGAAGCACCGTCGTCCATCCTCCATGGATGATTTATTGAATTACATCTAAATAGCCAACTTTTAACCTAAGCTCGTCTGTCTACAAGCCATGCAGGACTGGTTTAGACGATCCTTACGCTCATGTACAAATTTTAACAGGGAATCTCAGTGCCTTTTCGACCGTAATATAGATTTCCCTAATTTGTACTACACACATTGCTCCTATGGATATGAATGCATATTGTTCCGCAAGCAACACTAAATCCTGATAGAAATGAATCTTCTCGCAACTCTTTACGAGTGGTTAACGAATATTAGTTCATTTTGGGGTAGCAATTTTATCAAAGATCTGCGGGAAATCTTGTGTGGAGCCTTATACTTTTTCTAGTATTCTTCAACATTATGTACTTTTTGTAACGTATAAAATGATATTAGTAAATGGAATATTTTAGCTAGCTGATATTTGTCTGTAGCTTTGGCTGTTTCTAGTGTTTAACCATCCTTTTTTTCCAAATTTTGTTCATCCTTCACTGTTCGCCATAATGATAACCTTCCTGCACGAAATACCAAAAAAAGGTTAAACTATATTTTTAACATGATGTTATCGAGTTAAAATTTAAATTACTGATGACACTCGATGATCTAAGGAATAAAATATTGTAAAAATTTTAAAATTTAAAATTCACATCCTGTGAATGCTTTTTGCCCTCATAAACTCTGAGGTATACATGTGTTAAATTTTATTTATTTAGGAGTTCACTCAGCATATTTCCTAAACATATTTCATGTCTGTAGTCCTGTACACAATTAAACTTGAGTAGCGGCTACACTGAACTGTTGAAAGTACATTAAATTGTTTCAATTAGAGCTTATGAACATTTGTTCCCTCCCCCTGTTTGTGTCCAAACAAGACAAGATGTTTTCTACCCTCCGAAGTATAGAGTGCTTTACAGCTGCAGATCTTTTTAACGCAGCTTCGATTGAGCAGTGATCTCTCTCGCGATACACTTGCTTCAAAAGCTCGAACTGACGGAGAATAACCCTGATCTCTCGCGACACACTTGCTTCAAAAGCTCGAACTGACGGAGAATAACTCTGATCTCTCTCGTGACGCACTTGCTTCAAAAGCTCGAACTGACGGAGAATAACTACCGAGAGCTTCCGCGCTCGCCCTGCTGTAGCACGCTAGCTGCGACTCTCACTCGAGAGGGGACCAAATGACAGGCCTGTGGGCCTCTGCTTCAGTAATTGCATTAAACGTCCCCATTCATTTTTGACCTCCATCCATGACATAAGGCAATACTGAAGTACTATACATCACTGAAATATTCAAAGCAAACCATCATAAATAGCAGTATATAGAGTCAATCTAAGTTAAATTATATATTATTTGGTATATAGTCAATGTAGGTCAATCTCGCATTGTATATAAAGGGAAACGGAAGCCATGCACTTGTTATACCTATTCATGCACTGTGTTCACGATGGTGTTGCTCGATTGCTTTTGCTTACGTTCTGTGATAAAATTCAGTTAAACAATAAAAATTTGTACTCTCATTATAAATTAACATGAGTTTATTATTGCTAGTAAGTTGCCTTGTGAAGCAGCGCTTCAGCTCTTCCATACATTAAAAACTAGCAAGCATCACTCCCGAACCGACTTTAAAATACTTTTTGTGTGATTATTTTTCAAAGATACGAACAATGTAGACATATAAGTGGCCTCGCTGAGTGATTCTAGTTACATTTCTTTATTAGTTGATGTTGCGAAAGCTTTTGGTTAACTGAAAACAGTATTTTACAAATTCAAAGAACGAATAGTGCATCATGACGTAAAAAGAAACTAATGATTTTTGATTAATAATAACGCTCTGACGACACATAGGTTTACCTATTAATAAGTTCAGCATATGTATGAGGGTCCACATGGGAGTTTATAGCCATTAAAAAGGAATTACGAACTATGTCTCAGGTAGTAAATACGTCCTTTATGCATTGATCATCTTGACACATTCACCCGAGTCATTTGATATGGGTGTCAAAAATATGTTCGATCACTTGACAATGGGTCAGCGTACTTTACGTTCGAACAGAATAGAATAGGGCAACAAAAACGAGCCAGATATCCATTCTCGGCTTTCTGCACAAATCCTGTGCCGTCAGGCACCAATCACGAGCAGGCAAACGATAAAACATGGAATAGAACAGGATGGATCAAGGATCAGGTAGTATTACTACCACCTGTGTACTGTGAACATCACCACCACTAACCACTATAGATCCGTAGAGGAAAAAGAGCATCCAGAAATAAAGCAGTCATACTAACAGTCATCGAGTTTCACGCACAGGCATCAACACATTTGTTTTAATACATGGAAATGGATGTTTTACGATTCTGGGGTCGTATCGTTTGCCAAACTTTTCTTAGCGTCATCAGCATTGGTCAAATATTAACCTCGAAGCAATAGTTTGAAATGCTACTGGATTCCTTGAAATCTAAACGATTTTTGAACGCACTCATGGTTCCAGCAGAAGCTGTGTTTTCCGGTAGTTGGTTCCAAATTCTAACAGTTTTAATTGGGAAAAAATTCAGAGCCTAGGCAATTTTGAGGAAATTTCTAATAAGTTTATGGCCGTCAGTCCCAGTGCAAACGTTATTGTCCCTTTCGTAGAGCCCTTCTGGGTTGACATCGTGGAAGTCAATAAGATATTTGTAGGTCCGGATTAGTTGACCTATCAGTTTTTTTTTGTTCAAGCGAGACAAGTTTCAGACGTTGTAGACGCTCTTCACAGCTGAGGCTTCGGAGATCAGGGGTCATTTATGTTGCTCGTTACATTCGCTCGTTACATTTACTGACGTTCACCCTCTAATCAAGGAACCTTTGTAGAACTCGCGTATGCTTAGATCTAGAAAATGGGCGAGTAGAGCAATGTTACTATTGAGAGTAATAGTGTGACCAGGAGCTTCGATCTTTGAACTTCAGAGTTCCCAATACAATTAGCAAATATTAATTTGTGAAATGAAGTGGCTTAGGCAGCTGATCCCGCCATGGGCACTGCGCTTCCTGGTACTGTTAGGGAACAGAAAATGACGTCAAATCATTCTGAGGCTCACTGTATCATATTATTGCATCACTCATATTGAACAATTTATCAATTTTATCAGCCGGCTGTATTTAAGAAGTCACAAGTTTCCATTAAAGTTCCACTTCTAATAACGAGGAGGAGACAATTTAAAGAATTTTCGTAACGTTGCAAAATTGCTTCACAATTTTTTTCTGGATTGAATTTTTAAACTGTTTTGTTCGGGCCCACCATGCTGTTCGCCTATTCGTCAATGCAAAACAGGCATTGAGAGTCGAGAAACGACAGGTAACAAATTCATTTGACGTACGAGATTAACTTCTCACAATCTGCAACTCCAGCGATATTGGGAGAAGATATTGTAAAGCATAGTTAATACCACCTGTGGGCATCATTTCTAATGTCAATATCATCAACGAAGTTTTCTTTCAGAAACAGTTGCCATCGGTGTATACTAGAATCAAACAAAGCATTAAATGCAACATTGTTAATAGTACAGTATACTTTAGAGTTGCCTTGAGCTTGCTCAGCTCTACTGTTTTCCGGGAATTCTGCAAGTGCATCACGAACAGAGACTCGATTCTCAACCGGGATGAAGAATGTTGTTAAACTTACTGCATTTTATCTAAATCTCGTCCTTGAAATATCGCAATCATCTGTATTCAATCTCGACTGCAATCGAAGACTGAAGAGCAAGCTTATTTGTATGCATAAATTGGTTTACATCGGGCTCGTATTGCACACAATTCGAGAAATAACTGTCGGCAAGAAGACCAATTCTGAACTAAAGAAATCGTCCTTGAAATAGTTGGACCTCCAAATGCGAACATTATAAAATATCCAGAGATACACGTACAAAAATAAATATTTACCAACACCTGCAAACTAAGCGTATTGTACTTAGTCTCAATGTTATTATTCTAGTAAAGGATAATGTAAGACAGACAATGGTTCACGATTAACTATTTCTTGATTATAAAAGTGATAATGATCTACTATTACTACAGATACCTTAGATATTGATGCATTGATAGTATTAATAAAATGATAAACGAACGTAGCAGTCGGGAAATTATTAATACTTTTTTAACCATCAGCAGGATATTATAGAGTTCCTCACTCGTTCCAAGTGAAGAACGATCGTGTACAATAATACCGTATCATTTTTCCCAATAAATTATGTATATTATTACTACAACATTTTCATTATGATTAGTACGAGCTGAGTTGTTACAACATGAGATGCAACATCTGTCTAAAGGAGCACCGAACTTCCATCTGTCAAAATTGCAACCTCGGCTTCGTTGCTATCAGTTGCCTCGCTAACCGATGCTTATCGAAAGTCGATGCTCTTGATCGATCTTTGTTAAAACTTGGCATCCACAAAATCGTTTTTCTTAGGAAACTTCATAATGAGGAGTGCAAAGTTTCCATATTAGCAGAACAGCCGCCAGCAAACCTTATGGAGGTCATATCTTTCGGCTACGACGGGAAACATTCCTATCTTTTACAAGGAGAAAATTAATTGCAATATCTTCTTACAGCTCTTCCGTTTGGCGTAGAAGTTATGGGATGATCTAAAGCTGGTCTTTCATGAGACGGAAAAGGAAAGCTGAACGTGTTGTACGTTATTGACCTATTACAGGGTTCTTTTCCTTAATAATTGAAGTCATTTATTGAACTAGTTTATCTTATTCAATTTTAACTTTGTCTATTTCTTGATAAATTTGACCTACAGACGAAATTTAACTGAGCGTTTGAGCTTTATTGGCACAAAAAGGGACTAGGTCTTGCACTCGGGACTCATTCGATGTTCATCTGAAAAAAATTAATCCCTCAAATCAACTCTTCACCGTGATTTGCGTATCACTAAAATGAGAATACGATAATTTTCTTCATCGTGTCAAAGTTCTTTTTATAATGAATTCAACTGAAACACACCAGAGTTATACAAAGCTTACTATAAAGAATTACCCACTGATTAAAACTTGTTCCAAGAACGTCATAATGAACTTATTTGCTAAGAATTTGGCTCAGCCGCCCTCATTAGTCTTTTGCTTTAATTTGCTATTTATGCTTTGAGTAAATCATTCAACTACGGCGTCCAAGTGAGCCCAGTAGCAAATTGTAGTATTGAAATCGGTGTATGTTAGACAAAAAGATATTATGCAGCAAATTAATGTGACGGGAAAAACAATTTTTAATTTTGGCTCCATGGCGTACTGGTTCGATCTCGGGTCAGGCAAGGTATTTCACGTTACCAGGGAGTACTTCGCTTGGGAAAGGAAGCTTAAACTACACATTGCTCACATCCCTCACCACGCCAGTAGTTGCAAAGCAATGAAAACCCAACGATAAAACGTGTTGGAATTAATATAGGTTCTAAATGTACGAAAGAGTAATCGTGGGTACAAAATAATCTCCCATAATAAAATTTCAGGTATGAGATAAGTTTGGGGCCAAAACAGGCCGGACGGTGCATTAAAACGAGATTGTGAGAAATTTTTCAGTGTTAGCCAACCTCGATCAGAAGGATTGTCAATGGTGATTTGAACTTGAAAACTTAGAATTGTAACCTAAATTGGTCGTATCACAGCCATCGAGTTACAAACCGTTTGTCGAAAAAAAGAAAACGTTTGCTGGCGCAAGCGAAATTTTCTTGCAGATGAGCAAAAAAATCATCCAGCCGATGAGTTGCAAGTTATCATCAATACAGAATTCACAATGGGTCAAACGGGTATGTCCAACGTGCCAAATAATTTACATTTTTCGCAATCAAACATATTTCGGAAAACTTTGAAGAATTGTGAGTCCTACCGTTTTTTTCTGAAAAATGATTTATATCTCTTTTTTCACGTACTTGCAAATTTTATAAATACATAGGAATGTACAAACAGTTGGTTTGGAAAAACTAGGGAAAATATTGAAAACTGGAGGTCGTTCGAATAATTTTGTCTGTAACCGTAGGAACTACGCTGGAGCTGGTGCTCTGATTTTGTATGAAAACGTATCAGGTGATAAAAGTTCAAGCGAGTTAAAACCGAAAATTTTCAAGGAACCTCGGCAGATAAATATGCCAGTTCACCATAACTTTCGTCTCAGTAAATATCGTTGGAAATTTTAAGCTTCGTGGTGCACCTGCAGCTAACACCATAGCCCCAGTCAGATTTTGGTGCTTTGAACGGACTCTCACCAAATTAGAAATATCCTGTGAAGAACCTTGATACAGTGGGTCAAATACGTATTCGTAACGAACCAAATAATTTACATTTCGATATCAAACCTATTCCGGAAAACCTTGGAGAATCGTCAGTCCTACGTAAGAAAAGGCCAGATCAAACACATTATGTAATGTTTAGAGAACAAGAATTGATTAGAAAATTTTCAAAAAACAACGAACACATGAAAACAGGATGGCAAACAAGTATTGGTAACAACGTCAGCTTAAATCATCAGATTTCATTATTATTTTAATTGCACTCTATTATTCAGCGTTAGCCGAAGAGAGAACCTTCAGAACATCATAGATCCACCTCCATGCATATCTATGGACACTGTTTTCTTTGGAACAAAACCTTACCATTCTCTCGCCAAATCACCTTGATATCATTGTCTTCGAAAAGTACGATTTTCGTTTCACCACTCCATAGTACTCGTTTAGAGAAGCAATCTTCCTTGTCCAAGCAAATTTTAGCAATGTTTAATTGAGCAGCAACATGACATGACTTAACACGTTGACTCGGAACTGGGTCATATATGGTACAAGCGATCATCTAACCTAACCTAATGTAACCAAAGCACTATCATGTATAAATACAAATTTTCGAGTTTTCTTCAAGTTGGTGTTCATCAATTGAATAAGCTAGTTCTAATTAGAAAGAAATTTAATAGAGTAACCAAATTTGTGAAACCAAAATCCTTCATTTTGAAATTCACAGTAGGGATATTTGTCGGCATGCAATTTTACCTGCGTGGAGAATCGGAGTCAACGTGTTCAGAAGAGGCGCTCGTCGTGGTCGCTGACCTCGCAGTCCATTCTAGTTCAGACAACGCTGTATGGTGCGGGTGCTCACGGTGGTAACCTGCACATCCTACATCGTGGCAGTGTCATTCCTCACTAATCTTGGATTCACGTCGACTTCCCGACACTGTTGTCCTATGGTTCTCGATGACTGTTTTTGTTCTCTTCCTCGACTTGGTAAATTTTCTATGAATTCTCTATAAACAGACGGTGCTCCTTTTTTATAGATTGTACAGTGGAACTCGGGGTGACGAAACGCTTAGAAATATTACTATGACTATTTCCTTATTTGTGAACCTCTATAACCTTCTGTCTCAAGTCAACGCTGAGCTTTTTTGTCCTACCCGTCGCAGTTTTTGACGTGAGAAGGTCGAGGCAAAACCTTTATTGCACCGCGTAATGTTATCAGGAATTTCAGAGAACGTTGTTGCTGAAAATAATCTACAACGATTTTTACAGTATGTAAAATAATATAAATTACATGTCATTATGGTATATGACTAGCATATAAGACGATTTTCTGGACTATACAGATAATATTGTCTTGAGTTAAATTTACTCCTTAAACTGATTCGTTTGACTTATTCTTCTGAAATTTAGTAATACATTCATTTTCATGACTTATAAAATACATCACTGACATTTTCAAAGCAAACCTTCATAAACGGTGGTATGCAGAGTCAATCTTGGTTAAATTAGGTCTCGCATTGAGAAATAAAGGTAGAAGGAAACATGGCACTCGTTAGAGCTATTCGTGCACTGTGTTCACGATGGTGTTGCTTGATTGCTTTTGCCAACGTTCTCTGATAGAATTTAGTTAAATTATAAAAATTTGTACTCTCATTATAAATTAATATGAGTTCATTATTTTTAGTGTGTTGCCTCGTGAAGGAGCGCTTCAGCTCTTCTATACTTTAAAAACTAGCTAGCATCGCTCTCAAACCGACTTTGAAATACTTTTTTGCCTGAATATTTTTGAAAGATACGAACAATGTAGACATATAAGTGGCCTTCTTTTGCACCCTTTAGTGGGATAACCCCACAAACTGCACCTTCTGGTGGGATAACCCGACCATCTGCACCTTCTGGTGTGATAACCTCACCATCTGCACCTTCTGGTGGCATAACCCGACCATCTGCACCATCTGGTGGGACAAAGTTCAAAACTGACGTACAGTATCATTATTTTCTCACAGATTGCCTATTCATACGGTCTATTTTGAGCAGGTATTTCTGGGTGCCTTTATCGACATGGGATGGGGCATATCAGGAATATCGGTCCGCCTTTGAAAAATAACGAGCACTCATGTGTTATGGCCATGTATATTTTTCTTGGTCCTTACGTATTATCGGGAGGACCTCATTCCCAAAG